>LM523375.1:0-11391 GCA_000941615.1 Parastrongyloides trichosuri
CAAAATTATATCAAAGATGTAAGAATAAAAGATTGACTTTTCTAACTGATTAACTGATTATATATTTTCTTGGCGTAAGGTTGATACGCCTTCTGGTATATTGATCACATCCCCCGGCAAGGTTTGAACTTAGTTCAAAACTTTTTGAAAGTTTATAAAAGTTCTTATCAAAAGTGTTTGATATCTCTTAGAGCTATTGTATGTTCGCTATTGTATTTGGAAGGTTATTCTTATCTTTATTATAAACTTTTTCGTTGATTGAAATCAAATAAAATAGTTATTTTACTTAAATTTTTGTTATTATATTAAAGTACAAGTAAGTTGCATTGTTTGTAAAAATTATACTATGATTTTCTAGTGTCTCCAGAGGAATTTTCATCACGTTTAGAGGCTAATTTGTTGTCAATCAGATTAGAATCATTGCAAATCTCGTTTGATATATCGTCTCGGCTTCATTACTTTATCATTAGTGCATGCTTAGTTGTAATTGTACTTATGATTTAGTTATAGAGTATGTTTACTTTCTCTATTATTATGTAATATTATAAAGTTTATTAGAATAGAAATATTATTATTATTATATTTTTTTTGTATATGTATGCATGTATACGTATAATATAGAAAGTATATATATTTTTTTTGAAACTTCGTGGATACCTAAAGGTATTACGTATTTTTTTCGAAGTTTGTTTTAATTATTTTTGTTTTTAAAAGATGTTAATGTTATTATTTTGGTTTTTTTCGAGGTCTTCCTCTTCCCCTCCGGATAGAAGGAGAAGACCTACTCTCTGGATTAGTTTCTTCGTGAGTTGGAGGATTCTTCCTTGGTCTTCCTCTTCCTCTTCGTTGGTGGCTGTTAGTAGCTAAATGTGAAGGTTGTTGAGGTTCATCAATCGCTACTGATTGATGTCCCAACAGTCTAGGTAAAATGGACTTATCTGCCTGCATAATTGCAGGTGCTAATTTAAGATGTCGTGCGTTTACTTTTTCAGGTGTGCCGTGGGCACGTCCTGTTTTAAGCATGCGTGTTATAAGGTAAGTGTCGCCATAAAGATGTTCAACTATCTTATAGGGGCCTATAAATTGAATATCATTTTTATGACCTGAGGTGTTATGCTTATAAACAACTGTGTCTACAGGAAGTGGGGCAAACTTCTTGTTTTCCACAGGTGTATCGGGATTGAGTGAATTTTTAATAAAAGTCAGGAGGTCAGTGTGGCCAGATAAGGTAGAATTAGTGTAGGGCTCATCTATAAATACATCTGGGGTGGAAAGGATGTAATCTTTTGGACGTCCTTCTTGGGACGTTGAGTAACTAAAGTTATGAGCGTATTGCGTGATCATTATAAGGTCGATCACGGGGATTTCCTTATATAATCTTACGCTACTTCTAAGTGTTCTGTTGAAACGCTCAACTATCGCATTTCCTTGGTGGTTATGTGGCGAAGTTTTTATGTGGTCTATGGAAAAGGTCTTACAGAAGGATGCAAAGTCATCTGCTTTAAAAGCAGGACCGTTGTCGGATCTAATGGCTTTTGGAAATCCTAGTTTGTAGAATAATTTCTTAAGCGCTAGTATTGTGGTCAATACACCCATATTCTTACATTGTGTTAAATCAACAAATCTACTAAATTCATCTATGACAACTAGAATGTAAGTATGGTCATCTAACGTAAAGTAATCTATGTTGAGTGTATGCCAAGGAGTAGTGGCACTAGGAATTTTCTTATGTTGCACAGGGACGCTTAAAGGTCCGTGTGATTTGTTTTGCAGACATTTCTGACAAGTACCCCAAACTTTTCGAATGTCATGGTCAATAAGCGGCCAATGAAAGACATTCTTAAACTTAGGAGAACCTTTATCATATCCATCATGATTACCTAACAGTGGGTGTTCATGCCAACGTGTAAGGAGCATAAAACGCAATGACAAAGGGCAATAATGACGTGTTTTGCCACGAGACAATATTTTTCCGTCAGGATAATCTAATTTTTCTTTATCAGTCATGTGTTTATGAAAATTGTCGAATTGATAGGGAAGTTGTAGGTAATTTGTTATAGTAGGGAATGCATCAAGAGCATTATATGTATTTGTAAGGCTTATTGTGAAAACTTTTCTACTAAGGTAATCAGCAATGTGATTATCTTTACCTTTAACGTATTTTATATCTAAATCAAAACCCATAATGTAGGTTTTGTAACGATCAAGAATGTTCGAAACTTCTTTATTCGTCATAAGGGATAGTAAGCTAATTTGATCAGTGTAAACTGTAGTTCTTTTACCATAAATGTATGGTGCAAATTGTTTTAATGCATATACAAGGCCTAAAGCTTCTAATTGTACAGGGGCATATTTAGTTTCAGCAGGTTTTAGTGTCCTTGAAGCGAATGCCACTGGACGTGTTTCTTGCATGAGAGCTGCGCCGATACCTTGTATGGAGGCATCGGTGAAGATAACATAATCTAATTTTGGATTAGGTGGTGCTAACGTAGTAGCTTCTATGATCTTAGCTTTTAGCTGATTAAATGCTGATGTATGGGCATCTGTCCATACAAATTTATTAATGGCACTATAAAGTATAGCAGCTATGTTGCTGTAATTAGGGATATGTTTTCTATAATAATTGGCGGAGCCAAGGAAGGCTCGTAGCTCTTTCTCATTCTTAGGTATATCTTTTTCAGCTAGGGCTTTAGTTTTGGCTGGGTTAGGAGTAATGCCATCGCTACTGATTAAAAATCCTAGGTATTCTAATTTATTTTGAGCAAATGTGCATTTGCTTAATGAAAATCGAAGACCGGAATTTTTGGCTTTAGTTAGGGCTCTATTTAATTCAGCAAGATGGTGATCTATCTCATTATTGCAAAGTAAAATGTCGTCCAAGTAGACGAAGGTATTTTTATTGGAGAAGACCTTCTCCATTACTTTGTTAAAAGCATCTGGACTTCCTACTAGTCCCATAGGGATTCGTTTGTATTGGAATATTCCCATATGCGTAGGAAAACCAGTTAGATGACGACTATTTTTATCTAAAGCTAGTTGATGAAAACCATTTTTCAAATCTAAAGAAGTATAGAATCGTTTACCAGCAGCATTATCTAAAATACTGTCTATTCTAGGGATATGATGGCTTTGAGGCTGAATTAGTTTGTTTATTGCGCGAAAATCGACGACGAATCGCCATTCGCTATTCTTTTTCTTAACTAGATTAATTCGAGATAAGTATGGAGTTCGAGACTCTTCAATCATATCTGCTTGAAGCATATCGTTCACCTGTCTCTCGATCTCTCTTTCCTTTTCTATAGAATACTTCGGAGCTCTAATGGGTCGAGGTATTTGGTGTTCTAGTGTGGTGATCTTAAGTGTTTCAGGTCCATTATAATGGCCTGGTGTAGGATTAAATTCATGGAAGACATGTCTATGTTTCCAAGCTATTTCTTTGAGGGCAAGTATGTCATCCGGTGAGAATTCAGCGTTTTCAACGCGAATAAGATCAAAGAAGGCTTCCTTTGATATGGGCCTACTGGAGGACGAAGGATATGGAGGTAGTCTTTCGATTACGTCTGCCTCATCGCTGTCATAGCCTTCATTTGTAATCCTAATTGTAGTTGGTGATGTTTTCTCGACTAATGTGACATAGCCAAGAAGAGTATGTTTAGGTAGTTTAACGGGATTACGCCCGTAGTTATCTATTATGACATTTATTTTATTATCAATAATTGGGTTAATTTGTGAATAAGTGCATAATAAATTTGAAGTTTTATATCTATTATCATGTAACACGAAAGCTTGTTCGTTATGTAAAGGTATGGATGTTGTGATATAAGGATTAAGTATTGATGAAGTACCACTATTTAAAGTGACATCTTCTGCGAGTCTCAAAGGAAAAGTATCGTTAAGCACGAAAGGAATGGCGTCCCAAGAAGAGACGACCATCACTCCAACAAATGCTTAAGTTACCTATAGATTCCATTCCTGGTTGGCCAAGAATAAAGTCGTGTGTAATATTATCCGAAACTGTGCAATTTAATGTGTATTTGGTGTTGTCGATTGTAATATCTATGGAAGTATCGCCTAAGAGGGGTAAGGTATCACCGTTGGCTGTTGTGGCATGTAGTGATGACTTTCTTAATCTAGATTTACATGTTTTATTTAACAAGTTAAATGTGCGGTGGTTAATTATATTAATAGAAGCACCAGTATCAACTAATGCTATGAGTTTTACGTTACCACAAGTCAAAGTTATTTTTGGTAGTGCTTCATGTTGTATTTCATTAATTTCTCTTCTCAAAAGAGGACCGTCGCCAAATCTCCATGTGGAAGGTTGGGGTGGCGCCTCATATTTGTGGGAATTTCGCTCTCTATCCAGTCTCTTTTGTGCTTGAGACCGATAGACTTGGCTACCTAATAAGGTACCTATTATGGAGAATAAAGAAACTAACGCGTTTGGCATAATCTGTATTGCTTGCGCAAAATCAAGAGATTTTATGAGATTAATAAACTTAACAAAATTATTATAAGCATTGCATGTTTCAATGGATGGATGTTCTTCTTGTTTTATGACTGTATCGCTACAATCCATTTTATTTGACTGGTCATCGAGGCCATTCTGAAGCTTGATAATCATTTCGGATTGGGAACGAATAGCATCGAGCAGTTGTATGTTATTATCGTTATTTTCTCTATTCGTGAGAGCGTTATCATATGCCATTTTAATGGCTTTTACCTGTTCTTCATATCGGTTGTGTGCTTTGTGGATACCGATGTCTAATGCAGCTTTGAATTGTTGAGATAAAGCATTCTTTTCTTCGTTCCATTGTAGAACTTCTTGGGCACGTTGAGATTTATGCTTACCTTCAAGATCTTTAATAGTCGCAGCTAATGCTTTTTCATTAGATGCTTGTAATTCATTTCTCAAAATAGTTTGTGCCTGTTTATGTGTTATTTCGATTGTATTGCGATATTTCTCATATTGTTCTTTTAAAGAATCTAAAGTATTGACAGCACCTTCATGCTCTGTCTTCTTCTGATCCAACTCGTCTTGTAGATCTTCTATTTGATCAGAAAGTGTTGATATTTTCTCATCTTTCTCAGTTAGAGAAGAATATAAGGCATTATATTTTTGTTGCCATTCGCTTATAGTGGTGTCACGCATATTAGCTTTCTGGTTTAATGCCGCTAATGTGCTATCTATGGACTTAAGATTGTTTGTTATGTCATGAATCTTAGGCGCTTTTACTACGTTATTGTCGTCAGCATGATTATGGCCACGTTTGCGTGGTCTAATAGGCGATGTAGGAACAAGGTTGCCTGGAGCTATGTCCATTTCTGCCTCGTCCACTGTGGGACATGTGGCATTGAAGCTATGGTGATAGGCGTATATGTCAAGTAATATGGAATGATCTTTATCATTCGCAGATCGTGGAGCAGTCATAAAAAAGTGTGAGTTATCGGTCATATTAAGATACACTAGTCCTGAGGTACATCGTTCGTCAGGTAACAGCTGTGTAAAGGTTTCAATGGGTGAAGTCATATCATTGACGTCAAGTACTAAGCTATCTAGCATGTATCCTGGGAACTGATGGCTACTAGCGCAATTTGTGCTACGAGGACCGTATAACATGGGCATGAAGGAAGATAATTCATAAATGTTCTGGCTATAGATCTTAGGGAAGTGTGGAGGTGATTGATCACAAGTCCATGAGGCTAATGGTGCAATTAAACAAAGTATAATGGCTATACATAGCGTGAAAGAAGAGGTTGGGATCTCAAATAATGATATCTTGGATCTAAGTTTATCAATATCTTGTGCTAACTCGGTGATAGTAATGTTATTAACGCTGTGTTTGGTGTTACTGCCTTTGTAATTGTTATGGCCATTGCCGTTGTTAGTGCGTTGATTGGTATTATTATGTTTAGTAAAAGTGGTGTTTTTATGACCACTTTGGTTATTTTTGTTAGATTGCCCGTTGTTGGAGGCATGGTTATTAGAATTAGAGTTGTTGCCACGATAATTTTGGTTGTTGTTAGGATGTTTATTATTATGATGGTTATTTCTGTTATTATTGTTTTTAAATAAAACATTAGTAGGGTTAGAGTTGGTATTATTACCATTCTTGTCATTATGGTTATTATTCTTACCGTGGTGATTTTTATTAACAAAAGTACGAGGACGATTGTTGTTATTTGTCTTAGTGTTAGTGTTCGTGCCTTTTTTATCATCATAAAATATTTGTTTATTAGGATATAAGCGCTGAAAGCCATCGAAATAGGTCTTCTTGAAGGCGAACCATGAAGCATCATGGCTCGGAGTTGCGGATATCATGCGTACGTTATGATCGAGGCCATTAACAAACTGGCGTCGACGGACATTTTCTAATAAAGTGTTTTCGCTCATCCTACCAGAATCCATACGGATGCCGTCCTCAGCGAGGACGTATTTCTCAAAGGTATGGGCATAGTTGCCTATGGCCATGTTATTTTGTCTAGGTGGTTGTGTGTTGAGACCTACGTGGGCCCTATGGCCGTCTTGTTCCATCAAACGAATGATGGCATCAAAACTACCTGTAAGGGAACCCATGTCGTCTTCGTTATGAAGGGCTTTGTATTGCTCATAATAGCCTTTGATCAAGCCGTGGTCATTCTTAATAAGGGAAGGAAGGTAAGGTGCGGCAAGGGCATTAAGGACCTTAAAGCGTGCAGTGGTTTTCGCGAGGGACATAAGGCCGACGTGGAGGTCGTCCACATACTTGTCGAGGCCTGTAAGGGTAAAGTCGCTAAGATAAGGTATTATTTTCCCTATTTCCTTACGGAAAGTCTCATCTAGTTTTTCCTCATAAGGTTTTAATGTAAGTAGTAAGTCATCTTCGCTAGCCGAAGGTAACTTGTAAGCTTGTCGTTCTTCATTAGTCAAGCCATGATGTTCAAATAAAGCAATAAGAGCGTTTTGTTGGCGCAAACTAACCTGCTTCTGTTCTTCGCTGGAAAGATTCATTGCATCACGTTGTTCTGCCAGCCATTGTTGTTTCCAAACGGCTAAAGCTGCTTCAAATGCCGCTAGTTTCATTTGCTGTTCGGTCTTGACCGTTTGTCTTTTAAAAATATTTCGTATCATAGTAATACGCGAAAGGAAATAGTAAAAATATCTAGAAGTTAAAAGATGCCGATGGGTACAGACCAAAGGCAATAATCAGCGCGGGTATAATCAGAAAAATTAGACAACACAGATGTATGATGAATGTGAAACACGTGGAGGATTATAAAGTAAAAGTGAGACATTAGTAGTTAATGATGGTGTAAAATAAAGTTTCAAAATTAAAATATAACGCGTAGGAGAAGTGTTGCTAAATGTATGTCGATTTCATTCAATGTGGAGAAAGTTTCGTACATGTGGGTGTTTAAAGTGAAATATGCAACTAGTACCAGGTTGCAATCTGAGTTATACTAAATGAATCAGCGCTGGTGGAAGGGTGTAAGTGTCTTCTATTACTTACTAAACTATAATGTGCTAAGGCAACCCATCCACCAAGTCTACTAGCATGCGTGGCAGCACATAGGGTGCCTTGGCCCTTGCCACGTTGCGGAACAATCAGGAAAGTTCATGACTCTTTCCTGTCTGCAGCTAGAAGGACATTTTTGTCAAATATTACAAATATATGCATGCGTGGGTCCTAATGCTAAGAGAAGACTAATAGAATTATGTTACGTTTTATAATTAGGACTGTAATATTTGTTTCTAGATAGTAAAGATATGTTAAAGGTATGTGGTACTAAGGAAATAAGTAATCCGAGATATAATAAAAACAAAATAAAAACAAAAACATACCGATTAGGAGTAGCGGGTGTTCCTGTTCGGTGGAACCTCCATGTTATCCATGTTATCCATGGATAGCGGTTCTGAGGCCCGAAGGCCTTTAATGAATATATATATATCAATTAGATTTAACTCTTATAAAATGTTTATTTAATATTTAACAAAATTATATCAAAGATGTAAGAATAAAAGATTGACTTTTCTAACTGATTAACTGATTATATATTTTCTTGGCGTAAGGTTGATACGCCTTCTGGTATATTGATCACAGTAAGAATGAAAATTAATCAATTTTGATAAATTATTTGTTATTTTGTTCATAAACTTACACATTCCAACTTGTCTTCAAATTATGGGTCAGCCTTCTACCTCATATTTTTATCTAGTTCGAAGTATTCAAAGTACTCTAATAAGTCACTGATTAACCTGAATAAATTGAAAATTCTTTCATATTTTTTAAATTTATAGGTTGAAATACCTGAATGTTTAGATTTCCAATTGGTGGTAATTGCATGAAATCTCCCAATAAAATAATTGAATAACCACTAAATAATTTGCCCAAATTTGAAATTTATTTTAATCTTTTTTCTATTTTTAGAAGCATTATATTGCTTACCATGCTTATTTCATCAATTACTATAACTTTCAAATTTTTACATAGATTTCTTAATTCTTCTATGGCATGTTTTGGAAGTTCATTAAAGCGTTCATTGTCGCTAACTAGTCCGAATTTTAATATCGAATGGTATGTTGTTCCCTTGATACCAATTGCAGCACATCCAGTTGGTGNTATTATAGTTAAGATTATTCGCTAATATAATATGTTTATGATATTTATTAATTACGTAATAATTTTAGGGGTTTGAGTATAAATTATATATTGTATATTATAAAGATAAATTACAAGCACCGGAAAGCGTATTAAGTAGTGAGGTGTTTGGTTGTGGAAAAACAGTAAGTAATTAATAATCACCAAAATCTAATTAGCGATTTCTTAAAACCTTTAGATTTGGCCAAGTTGTTTATTATTTAAATTGTATTAAGTGTAGAATTTTGTGTGTTAAAATAATAAATATTTTACGTTAGCGACCGTTTCACTTAAAAACAAACGCACCAGATAAAACTATTCATTTATAATTTTACTGTAATGTATAATTCTCAAATTATGTTTCAAAATCTTTAAAAAAACACAAGTATTAAATTTAGTTAGATAAATTATTATGTAAGAAAGTATCACCAAAATGTTTCAAAAAATAATGAATTATATTATTAATAAACAGTTATTAAATAAAATATCCCAAAATTAATATAAAAATTAAACATAGTTACTTTAGCATTTTTCGTATATAAATAAACAAATCCAAAAACACTTCTTTGCCAAATAATGTTGATATATAGTTAATCACAGTGTATGTAAGAATGAAAATTAATCAATTTTGATAAATTATTTGTTATTTTGTTCATAAACTTACACATTCCAACATGTCTGCAAATTGTGGGTCAGCCTTCTGTCTCATATTTTTATCTAGTTCGAAATATTCAAAGTACTCTAATAAGTCACTGATTAACCTGAATAAATTGAAAATTCTTTCATATTTTTTTAATTTATAGGTTGAAATACCTGAATGTTTAGATTTCCAATTGGTGGTAATTGCATGAAATCTCCCAATAAAATAATTGAATAACCACCAAATGGTTTGCCCAAATTTGAAATTTATTTTAATCTTTTTTCTATTTTTAGAAGTATTATATTGCTTACCATGCTTATTTCATCAATTACTATAACTTTCAAATTTTTACATAGATTTCTTAATTCTTCTATGGCATGTTTTGGAAGTTCATTAAAGCGTTCATTGTCGCTAACTAGTCCGAATTTTAATATCGAATGGTATGTTGTTCCCTTGATACCAATTGCAGCACATCCAGTTGGTGCTGTCAATAAAAAATTAGGGCTTCGTACATCTGGATGCCCATAGATAATATTAGTATAATCTGCTATAGTATCAATTAATTTGGATTTACCTGTTCCTCCAGAACCAACAACAATAATTTTAAATTGTTTCTCTTCCTCATAGCATTTTTTAACATAATCAAAAATTTCTCTCTGCTTTACATTTAATGAATTGATATTTGTATCCATTACATCTTGAGATAGAATCTCTCTTTCAAATAACATTTGAGCATTTTGTTCTTCTTCAAAATCAATATCGTCTTCAATTGGATTACATTCTATTATCTCATGCCTTTGTACCTTTTCATTATATAATTGTTGTAGTGCTTTCATGTGTTTATTATTTTCTAATATTATACTTATTACACGTTGTATATCTTCTATTGCATTATATTCTTTCATTTCTTCTAGTTTCCATATATATTTATGAAATCTTTCTCCATGAGTACAACCGCCAATATCATCATTGTATTCTTCCATTTCTTCCTCAGTCAAATACAACTAATATTCATTCCTCCATAGCACCATTAATAAACAAAGTCTTCTGTAAAAATCTTCCATGCATGTTCCTTCATTGGAAGCATCTTCAAAATATAGGGATGGAATTTTATGCTTAACGCATACAAATTCCTTTCCGTCATCATAAGGATACCTTGTTTTTTTGGGAAATATATAAAACGGTGAATATGTCCTTACCAGTGAATCGTTATTTTCTATTATAATTTCCATAAAGTCTTCTTCATCATCCATTTCATTGTTTTCATTTATATTTGAAGATTTGACTTCAAAGTTTCGAACAATTTGATACAAACTATAATTTTCTAAATCACTATTTCTATTAGGATAATAGTCGTCGAGCATATTTTTTTTGGTATTTTTTAATAATTCTTTTGCATTTTTTCTACTTCCTTTTGAATCGTTTAACATTCTAACCCTATCGAATGATTTTGATGGGTTGATATTTACAAAACTTCTAGAGAAACGATGGGTATCATGACCCAATATTAAATCAACAACATTTGTAACGGGAGATGATAATGATTGACCTTCTTTGTAAAATATATTAAACAAATTTTTTCTTGTTCTTCTTACCTTTAATATGGTATCGGCGACATCTTCATTCATTGTTGAAATTGTTTTCATTACATATTTTGCTATATATCTTAATACTTCTCAAACACTTGCACTCCTAGATAAGTACTGAATATCTATATTTTCGTTTCAAGCTTTAATAATAGTTGAACTATATGCATTTATCCTAACTTCTTCTTCTGTTCTTTGTAGAATACAAGGCTTTTGATAGTGTCCTTCTTCTTCTAATACTCTTTTGACCTCAGCATTTCTGTCTAATATTTTAGTTGTAGGCATTACATCTAATAGACATCTATATCTACACTCACTGAGAAATTTTGTTACAATTTTTTTATCTTTTTTATCATTATCTTTATTTTTTGTCTCTTTACCATTCTTTGTTTTTTTTACTTTTATAGCTCGATGGCAACTTTTTTTTACAAATATGGTTTTGTTTAGTTTTTACGAGATTCCTAACTTTATTGTCTACAGGAGTAATTTTGTATGTGATATATTTATTAATAAAAACAATACAGATAATAATTAAATTAATAATAAC
>LM523378.1:0-11049 GCA_000941615.1 Parastrongyloides trichosuri
ACGTCCACAAGGAACCTTTTTGACATTCTCAACCTTTTCTTTTACTTCGTCAGCCTTCTTTTTCAAGTCTTCATATGCTGGGGATTCAACTGGGAGTTTAGACAATTGTTCTTCAATGATATGAACATTTTCTTCATTCAATGGAGCAGCGACCAATTTTTCTATCTCCTCTTGAACATGCCTTTGTTTCTCTGCTGTTTTTCTTTCAGCTTCAGCACGTTCTTCAGCTAATTTTCTTTCAACCTCTGCGAGATCTTCTGCAGCCTTTCTTTGTGCCATTTCCAATTGTTGAGCAATTAATTTTTGTGAATTTTCAAAGTATGTAGCTTCATCCTTTTTATATTCAATTCTAGCCTTAAGTCCTTTTAACAAATTATCAATATCATCAATCTCTGGGTCATGTTTTTTATTTGCTCGTTCTGCAATATCATTAATTTGATTTAATATATTCATGATAGGTAAAACTTCTTCTTGTTCAATCTTCATGATTTCATCCTTCTCATGAACAGGTGTATCAATAATCTTCTTATCAATATTATAAATATTGTTTCTTGTTTCATTTATCTTATCGTATAACTCACTTATATTATCAATACGTTCTTGAATTGCTGCATCAGTACTATTAAGGTCATCTATCAATTTATTTTGTTCTTCAATTGTGTTATCTCTAAGTGTTGTTACTTCTGGTGTCGAAGGTAATTTATTTAATTCACTCTCTAATTTAGGAAGCAAATGCCAACTAATATTTTTCAAATCACCAGCAGCATCATTTAATTGATCAATAGTACTGTTAGGATCAGATTTAACATTCTCAGCTTTTTTAACTTCATTTTGAATCTCTTTTACCTTATCTGAGATATCAGATACAATCTTTTGTAATGCCATTTTCTTTTTAGCGTCTTCCTTTTGATCAGCAAGAGCAAAAGCAATTTCATCTAAACGATCCTTCAACTCCCATGGATCTGAACTTGGTGAATGTTGTATAGTTTGAAGTGGTATCTCAAAGTCATCTAGAGCACAATCAAGTTTTTGTTGAATTTGAGATATATCTTTTTGAATGACTTCTAATTCTTCTGGTTTTGAATCCTTGGACAAAAATTCATTGGATCTATCAATAATTTTCTTTATTGAATCATTTAAGTTTTCTCGTTCTTTGATTAACTTTTCTTCTTGTTTCAAATCACTGTTAATTTTATCTTGAAGTTCCAATAAAACTTCAATTCTTGGTCTTATTTCATTATATGAAATAATTAAATTATCACATGGTACACCTTGATCTTTAGCTCCATTGATTATTTCTTCATCATCACCCAAATAATTACTTAATCTTGATATTATTCCATCAATAACTGGAAGATCTCTTTGTGAAACTTCATATGGTTGTAAATCATCATTATATCTTCTCAAAATATTATCAGCATCAATAAACTCCCTATCATTCTTATTAATTAAGCTTTCCATTTCATTATTTAAGAATGAAACAAGTTTCACTCTTTCATTCAATGTATTTAATTTAGATCCAATATTAAGAGCACTCATTTGTGCTGATTTAATGGATTCCTCTATTTCATTTCTATCTTTTTCTGGAAGATTGATTGTTGGAATTGATTTGAGTTCTTCTGTTTTATTATTTGTTGATGAAAGAAGATCTTCAAAATACTTTATAGAATCATTGACGTCTTCATAGTCAACTGGAACTTGTGATTTTTCTGATAATTTAGCAATATCACTTATTATTGCAGAAGCTTTATTAAGTGTTTCCATTCTTTTTTCATCTTCTACTAACTTAGCCTCAAGAGATTTAATTAAATCTTCTAATTCTTGTTGTTTTGTTTTTATTTCATCATCTACTTCTGGTACTCCTGTCCAGGTAATAGCAAGAAGTTGTGGCTTAATTTCATTAAGTTTGTCAAGTCTATTTTTTGTAGAAATAATTTGATCAGTGATTGAAAGTTTCTCTATTGGATGTTCAGAAAGAGGTTTTAATTCATTACCAATTTTTTCCAGATTCAATTTAACACTATCAACAAGATTTTCTTCATCAACATTTTGTGATAATGGTTCTTCTTCCTTTGTAATAATTTTTTCTTCCAATGTTGGAGCTACAGAGATGCTTGTAATTTCCGGTTCTTCTTTAATAATGTGTGATGTCATATTATTAAGTTGTTTTTCCAAGTTATCTTTACATTCATTAATAATTTCTTTCATTGCGTTGACATCTTCTTCAAATACTCGTGCTTCTGAACTTGGAATTTCATATGGATAAAGTTCTGAAGAAAGTACGAACAAATTATCTTTCTCGGGTTCTAAGTTATCTAATTTTTTTATTAATAACTCAAGTCCATTCAATTTCATTTTTGCACTGTCAAGATCTTGTACTTCTTCTGGGAAATCTTCGTACATTAAACGAATGTCATCTAACTTTTTAAATGCTTTGTTCTTAGCATTATTAAAGTCACCAAATTTATTCAATTTTACTTGTAAAGCTTTAACATTATCTTGTGTATTTTTAATTTCCTTCTTATCATTATCAGTTAATATGTCTTCAGGCATATCACTTAATTCTAATTGAATTGTTTTTAGTGGTTCTAACAATGCTTGTAATACAGATGGGGTAGTATTAGTTCCCAATAAACAATTATCAGCAGATTCATTGAAAGGCTTTAATCTACCAATTAAATCTTCCTTTTCTCTTTGTAACCGCTCTTTTTCCTTTTTAGCTTCTTCTTCAAGAATTCTATTTTCTTGTTCTAATGAAAGCATTTCATTTCTGACCTCAACAATTTTTCTAGAAAGATCTTCAAATCTATTTTTAATTTGTTCTATTCTTGGATCATCTTCCATAACTGCACGTGTTGCTGTTTCGTCGAGAATGACAAACATTTGTCTGAAGGAATCTAAATCACTATATTGAATATCACCTTGATCCATTCTATTATCAATCATTCTTAATAAAGTTTCAATTTCATCGATAGCACTAATACGATCACCTACTGCATGTTTTATTTTATCTAATTCTTTCTTATTTCTAGTTCTATCTTCAAGAGCCTTATTTTTAGCATTTTCTGACTCAGGCAAAGGTGGTAAACTTTCAATAAGATCAGAATATTTAGGCATAATATCTTCAAACGTTTTTCTAATATTTGATAATGAATTGTAGAGAAGTTCTATATTACTAGCTGGATCATTTTTTATTTCAGTAGCTCTATCAACAGTATCTTTTACACGTTTGTCAAAGTCTTCCATGGTATTGTAAGCATTCTTTAATTTTTCATTATCCTCTGCATCAACCAAAATACCTGTTAAAATTATGTCAGCATTATCTAAAAGATTCTTGAAATCAGACATTTCAGTATCAGGCGAATGACGAATAACAGTTAGTGGTGAATGTGATTCATCAATTGCTGATTGGATATTTTCTTGTAGTTTTAAAATATCCTTCTTAAGTTCATGAACTTTATCAAGTGAGGAATCACCAGAAGCAAGTTGTTTTGCATCATCTGTAATGCTATCGATTTTTTGTTTCAAATCATTCTTCTTTACTAATAAGTCTTTCTCATGATTGATATCTTCATTCAATCTTCTTTCAAGACTTTGTAATTCCAACATTTTACTCTTTAATTCATTACATTTATTTTTAATACCATCTATATCAGATCCATTTTCTTCCAATTGCTCACATAAGGGGACAATTTGATTAAGGAGTTCCTCTACTTCAATATATACTGGGACAATGATAACAGAATCTTGAAGACCTTGATCAAATGATTGTAATGATCCTCTATACCTTCCTAATAAAGCATCAACTTCTGAGTTAGCGGTATCAATTTTATTTTCAATATCTTTAGTCTTCTCGAGTAGTAAAACTTTTTCTTCCTCATATTTATCAATTTTATTCATTTCATTTTCAATTTTTGTTATATCCTCTAATAGTAAATTAAATGTATCTGTTAATCTATCTCTTGTAACTTCATCCATTATAGTAGGTAAGAATTCTATAAGTTCATTTCTTTTAAGGAATCCTTTATGTAATAATTTACTAAGATATTTCTTTGTTTTCTTTGGATCATCAGTATTAATTGGTCTGTCACATTTATCATGAATCTCACGAGCTTCAGCGATACATTTATTGATATTACCCAATAATTGTTCATGTTGTTTAAGTCCATTAATTTTGCTTTCAATAGGTGCTACTATAATTTCTAATTCCTTTAATTTATTGTCAAGTTTTTCATCAACATGTGGAAACTCTTCGAATGTCGTTTTCAAACCTCTTACATCTGACAATAAATTTTCAAGTTCACGTATTCTTTCAGATATTGGTGCATCAACATCAAATCTATTTTGATATCTTTCTAGAAGATTATCTGCTTCATCTAATAAATATTCTACTGGAATAAAGCTTTCATCAACTGTTTTAGATAAATCTTCATCGACAAGTGTTACATTTTCATCATGTAATGGCACCTTTTCTATCTTACTTATTTCATTGTTAGGTGAACTCTCTACACTTTCGATACTTTCAATTACAGGAGATTCAGCAGCCTTTAATTTTTTATCACTTAATTTTTGAATAATATTATTTAATTTTTCACCAAGAGCTGAAACTTCTGGAGCTTGTTTTTTATGGGCACGTTCAGCTACATCATTTATTTCATCAGTAAGTTCATTCAATGGTAGAATATCTTCATATTCAATAGATAATATATTATTCATATCAAGTATAGGTGATGACTCTATTTTAGTGAGAATATCATTCAATTTCTTATCAGTAGATGAAACTAATTTATCTAATTCACCAATTGCATCAATTCTCTCGTTGATAGCTATTTCAGCTTTATTTAGATCTTCCTCGAGTTTTACCTTCTCTTCAAATGTCTTATTTCTAAGAGCATCTACTTCAGGTGTTATTGGTAACTTGTTAAAATCTTCTTCGAGTTGTGGTAACAAATTAGACTGAATATTTTTTACGTCATTTAATGCCTTTTTAAGTTCATTAATAGAACTATTTGGACTAGACTCAATATCTTCTGCATTTTTAATTTCATCTTGAATTTCTTTTACCTTAGATGAGATATCAGAAGCAAGTTTTTGTAATTCCATTTTCTTTTTAGCATCTTCTTTCTGTCCAGCTAAAGCAAATGCAATTTCATCTAATCTATCATTCAAATCCCAAACATCTGATAATTGTGAATGCTGAGTAACTTGAAGTGGAACTTCATTTTCATCGATAACAGCATCTAATTTGTCCTTCAATTCTCCGATATTTTTCTGAATCTCATCTAAATCTTCTGGTTTAGAATCTTTAGATAATATTTCATTAGATTTATCTATAATATTCTTTATAGAATTATTAAGATCATTTTTCTTTTGAATTAAATCATTTTCTTTATCAACATCACCCTTTATTTTATCTTCAAGTAATGTTAATGCATCTAATGTTGGTGTAATTTGATTAAGAGACCTTATAACATCATCAACAGGTAATTGTTTCTCGAATAACTGATTCATTACGCTTTCATCTTCTTTTACTAAATCACTTAATTTATTTAATATTGGTCCTATTACTTGAAGATCTTTAACAGCCACTTCAAATGGTTGTGGTGATTCATTATATCTTTTTAGTATTTCACTAGCTTCAACTGTATCCAATGGAACTCTATCAATTAATTGTAATTTATGATCAATAAGAGAATCTATTGCTTCTCGTTCGTTGTTTAATATTGAAACATCACCGCATACTTTTTCTACATTTCTATCAGCATTTTCAATTGCATTTTCTAATTTTTTCTTTTCTTCATCAGAAAGATTATTTGTTGGGATTGATTTTAGTTGACTAATTTTATCTTGAAGTCTCTTAAGAAGTGCTGAAAGGTAGTCCAGAGATTCATGAATTCTAAACAAATTAATTGGAGAATTAACTTCTTCATCTAATGCATTAAGATCTTTAATTCCATTAACAAGAGTTTCATAATTATCGAGATCTTTTTGTTGTTGTGCTAATTTGTCTTCAAGTGATTTAATTAAATCATCCAATTCTNCTTAATGGAGCCAAAGCTAATTTTTCAATCTCATCTTGAGCCTTCTTTTGCTCTTCTATTGCCTTTCTCTCTGCTTCAGCACGTTTTTCTTCTTCAAGACGTTCAGCTTCTTCTATTTGCTTCAAAAGTTCACGCTTAGCAGCAGCTTCCTTCTTCCTAGTATCTACTTTCAATGATAAATTACTTAATTTATTAATAACAAGACTAGCTTCATAATGATGTTTCTTATTTGCTTTGTCAGCTGCATCATTAATTAACATAAGATCTGTCTGTAATGGAAGAATGTCATCTGATTCAAGCTTTAAAATATCTTCATAATCTTCATCAGTTAATTCATCAATCTTATCGTTAATATCATTTATTTTTTTGTCTAAAGCTTCAACAAGGACTTCTAATTCATTTATTGAATCAATACGTCCTTGAATAGAACCTTCAATAGTTTCCAAGTCTTTGAAAAGTTGTTTCTTTTGATCACAAATCTTATTTCTAAGATCTTCAACATCATCTGTGGTTGGTAATTTTTTATATTCCTCATCTAATTTAGGTAATAAATTCCAACTAATATTTTTCAAATTACCCGCAGCATCATTTAATTCTTCAATCGTGCTTTCAGGATTAGATTCAATCGTTACAGCTTCTGATAATTCTTTTACAATTTCATTAATTCTATCTGAAATGTCTGAAGCAAGTTTTTGTAATTCCATCTTCTTCAAAGCATCCTCCTTTTGATCAGAAAGGACAATTGCAATCTCATCTAAACGATCTTTCAATTCCCATATATCTGATTGTGGAGAATGTTCAATAACCTCTAATGGAACTTCAGAATTGTCAATTGCATCATTTAACTTATTTTGAAGATGAGCGATATCTTTTTGGATAGCATTTAATTCTTCAGGTTTTGAATCCTTTGATAATACTTCATTAGATCTATCTATAATATTCTTAATAGAATTATTAAGATCATTCTTATTTTGAATTAGATCATTTTCCTTATCAACATCTATCTTGATTTTACCTTCTAAAATTTTCAAAGCATCTACTTTAGGTTTCAATTCGTTAATAGATGATACAATATCATCAGTTGGAAGATTCTTATCATTAAGAATAGGTACTAATTTTTTGTCTTGTTCAATGTAATCATATAAAGTATTTATCATAGGTTCAATAATTTGAAGATCTTTAATAGAAACATCAAATGGTTGTGGAGCATCTGAATATCTTTTCAATATGTCATCTAAATCAATTGAGCTCTTATCAACCTTATCTAGTAATTGTGCTTTACTATCAAGTAAATCATTAATGAGTTCTTGTTCTTTATTCAAATTATCAATTTCCTTATTAATTTTATTACTATCATTCTCAGCATTAATGATAGCTTCTTCAATTTTATTCTTATCACTTTCTGGAAGATTATCAATTGGAATACTCTTAAGAGCATTCAATTTATCTTGTAAGTTTTTCAATAATGCAGCAAGATAATTCATTGATTCTTTAGGTTTAGAAGTATCAATTGGAACTTGTGCTTCATCATGTACTTTAGATAAATCATCAACTTCCTTTAATGCATTCTCTAAGTTCTTAAGTTTGTTATCATCGTCAGCTATTTGGGATTCAAGAGATTTGATCAAGTCTTCTAATTCTTGTTGTTTTTTCTTAAGTTCGTCATCAACTTCTGGAACTCCTGTCCAGGTGATAGAAAGAAGTTGTGGTTTTATTTCTTGCAATTTGCTTAATCTATCTTTCTTTGATGATACAAGATCAGATAATGGAAGTTCTTTTTCTGGTTCTTGAGATAAAACAACAAAGTCGTTGTCAATATTTTTAATTTCATCTTGAACCTTCTTAACATTCTCAACCTTTTCTTTTACTTCGTCAGCTTTCTTTTTCAAGTCTTCATATGCTGGGGATTCAACTGGGAGTTTGGATAATTGCTCCTCTATGATATGAACATTTTCTTCATTCAATGGAGCAGCAACCAACTTTTCAATTTCATCTTGAATTTGTTTTTGTTCTTCCGCTGCTTTTCTTTCAGCTTCAGCAAGTTCTTCAGCAGCTAAACGTTGTTTTTCAAGTTCATTCTCACATTCCTTTTTCTTATTGGCTAACTTGGCAAAAACATCACTTATTTTACTAGTAATATTAGATATTTCTGGAATATCACGTTTGTTTGATCTTCCAGCTACTTCATCTATTTCAGATGTAAGACCATATAATGGAAGAGAATCTTCATATTCAATTGCCATAATAGCATCTAAATTATTGATGGGTGTCTCATCAATTTTTGTAAGAATATTATTTAACTTATTATCAGCAGAATTTAATAATTCATATAATTCATCAATTGAATTGATACGTTCATAAATTGCTGATTCGGCTGTGTTAAGATCTTCTACAAGTTTTGCTTTCTCCTCAAATATCTTATTTCTGAGTGTATCAACATCTGGTGTGATAGGTAATTTGATAAATTCTTCTTCCAATTGAGGTAAAAGATTCCAACTTATATTTTTAAGATTGTCAACAGCTTTTTTAAGTTCTTCGGTGGTGCTATTTGGACTAGACTCTACTTCCTCAGCCTTCTTTATTTCATCTTGAATTTCCTTAACTTTAGAAGAAATATCTGAAGCTAGTTTTTGTAACTCTATTTTCTTTTTAGCATCTTCTTTCTGTTCATTAAGGGCAAATGCAATTTCATCTAAACGATCTTTCAATTCCCAAATATCTGATTCTGCTGAATGTTGAATAACAACGAGAGGAATCTCACTGTCATCTAATGCAAAGTCTAATTTGTTTTGAAGGTCAGATATATCTTTTTGAATTGTTGCCATTTCCTCAGGTGTTGAATCTTTAGATAAAATATCATTTGATTTGTTGATAATATTTTTAATTTCGTTGTCTAATGCATTTTTATGACTAATGAGACTCTTCTCTTTCTCAATATCATTATTTATTTTATCTTTAAGGGATTTCAAACTTTCGATAGTTGGTTTGATGTCATTTACCAATGAAACAATATCTTCAGATGGGAGTTGTTTATCGTTTAATAATTGTAATGCTTCTTCACAATTATTTAATAAATTGTTGAGTTTATTTATAGTAGGGTCAATGTTTTGGATGTCTACCAATGAAATTTCATATGGTTGTGGAGCCTCACTATATCTCTTTAACAATTCATTTGCATCTAATGATTCTAATGGAGCTCTATCTAATAAAATAGATTTGTTATCAAGTAAAATATCTAATTGTTCTTGTTCCTTATTTAAGTTATCAATATCCTTATTAATATTATCACTTTCATTTTCAGCTGCTTTTACAGCATCCTGAATCTTCTTTTTATCACTTTCTGGAAGATTATCAATTGGAATACTCTTAAGAGCATTCAATTTGTCTTGTAAGTTCTTCAATAATGCAGCAAGATAATTCATTGATTCTTTAGGTTTAGATGTGTCAATTGGAGCTTGTGTTTCATTTGTTATTTTAGATATTTCATCAACTTCCTTTAATGCATTTTCTAAGTTCTTAAGTTTGTTATCGTCATCAGCTATTTGGGATTCAAGAGACTTTATTAAATCTTCTAATTCTTGTTGTTTTTTCTTAAGCTCATCATCAACTTCTGGAACTCCTGTCCAGGTGATAGCAAGAAGTTGAGGCTTTATTTCTTGTAATTTGTTTAATCTATCCTTTTTGGATGATACAAGATCAGATAATGGAAGTTCTTTCTCTGGTTCTTGAGATAAAACGACAAAGTCATTGTCAATATTTTTAATTTCATCTTGAACCTTTTTGACATTCTCAACCTTTTCTTTTACTTCGTCAGCCTTCTTTTTCAAATCTTCATATGCTGGAGACTCAACTGGAAGTTTAGACAATTGTTCTTCAATAAGATTTACATTTTCCTCATTAAGTGGAGCACTAATTAATTTTTCAATTTCTTCTCGAGCTTTATTCTGTTGTTCTATATCTTTTTCACGTGCATCAGCTAACTCTTGAGCAAACTTTCTTTCAGCTTCAGCAAGTTCTTCAGCTGCTTTACGTGAGGCTTCTACAGCATTAATAATTTGTTGTTTCTTATCAGCAAAATGTTTCTTTACTTCACCCAATGTGTGTTCAAGTTCAATAAACTCACCAGAATTAATTCTATTTGCACGTTTTGCAATTTCCATCACATTGGCAAAAATTCCATCTAATGGAAGAATATTTTCATTTTCAATAAGCATAATTTCATCAATGTCATAAACAGGTGTGCTATCAATTTTTACAAGAATATTATTGAATTTGAATTCATTATCAAGTATTAACCCATTGAATTCATCAATAGCAGAGATTCTCTCATTTATAGCACTTTCAGCATTATGGAGATCTTCTTCTAATTTTGTCTTTTCATCAAATGTTTTGTTTCTAAGAGCATCAACTTCTGGCGTTGTTGGTAATTTGGCGAATTCTTTTTCCAATTCAGGTAACAACTTAGACTGAATATTTTTTAAAATATTTGAAGAATTAATAAGTTCATCAGAAGAACTATTTGGATTCGATTCAACTTCTTCAGCATTCTTAATTTGATCTTGTATCTCTCTTACCTTAGATGATATATCTGAGGCAAGTTTCTGTAATTCCATTTTTTTCCTAGCATCTTCTTTTTGTTCATTAAGGGCAAGCGCTATTTCGTCTAATCTATCTTTTAAGTCCCATACATCAGATTTAGGTGAATGTTGTACAACAGCCAAAGGTACTTCATTATCATCTAATGCTGAATCCAATTTGTCTTGAAGACTAGAAATGTCCTTCTGAATCTCTACCATATCTTCTGGCATAGAATCTTTAGATAATATTTCATTGGCTTTATTAATTATATCTCTTATTTCGTTGTCTAATTTATCCTTGTTTTCAATGAGATTCTTTTCTTTGTTGATATCATCATTAATTTTACTTTCAAGTAATTTCAATGATTCTATTGTTGGAGCTACGTCATCCAATAATGAAACGATATCATCTGATGGAATTTGTTTTTTAT
>LM523379.1:0-11049 GCA_000941615.1 Parastrongyloides trichosuri
CTAGGCTCCGCACCACGATGTACAACGTCCACAAGCATCAATTTTTTTCATTGGCTTTTGATTAATAGTTTTATTGCAATTTTTAATGACATAATTCGAATAAACAAAACCCAAGAATTAAATTAAAAATTTTATTTTGTTAAAATTTAAAAGAAGAAATAACATTTATTTAAAGTGCAATTATCAAAGAGAAGATAATATTTTGGAAGTAATTTCTGAGACTACAGTTAAAAGTTCAATTCCAACTTTTCCAATCGAAGCTTCATCTTCAGTTTGATTTACTTTTGTATAATTACCTAGAAGTTCCTTGAAATGAGTACATGTCCAAGTTTTCATGTTTCTTTCACTATCTAAACTAGCTAGTTGTGTTTTTGCACTTAAGACAGCTGCATAAACACTTTCGTTTGTATATTCACTCCAATCTTTTTGTAAAACTTCTGTTCTTGCAAACCTAGCAATAATTTTCATTGCTTTACGAGAAAACTCTTTTTCTTCAGATAACTTAGTGGGTTTATATTTTTCAGGGTGTAAGAAAGGATAGCCAAAGAAATATAAAAGCTCATATCCATGTGTAGCACCCATCCATTTTGGCCAAGGATTATAAGTACTACGTTTATTAAATACAAACATATAATTTTTCCTTAAGGTAAATTTTGTAATTTTTCTTGCGAATTCTATGATATCACATTGCATTACAATATCAGTAAAAAGTTTTATAGCACGGTCTCTATATCTATTTTCCATAGAATTAAATGAAAAATCATATATTTCTCTTAAACCATCCCTAAATAATTCATCTTTGATTTTGAAATCTTTAGCAACAAGTTTTATTGCATTCTTTAATTTTGTTTCATTCATATGACATTGATTGACTGGATCCTCCATTGGTTTTTCGTAATCCAATCCACAACCATATTTATCATCTTTAAGAAATTGTGGCAGAAAATAGGCAGCATCATAGGATTCTAAACCAATTAATACACTTACGTTTTTATACATGCTTTTTGTCCCCAGTTTGTATCTAATGCTAGTATTGAAAAAAACAGTGTCATTCTCAACAGGTAAGAATGGTCCGACAATCATCGATTGATTAGGATTTCTTATAAACGTTTCTGTAATATTTAATACAGGCATATTTTGCATACATTCAAGAATCTTGGTCTCATTATTTTCTGTTTTACTAGTTTCTTTAGAAACGTTGCATTTCAATTTACCAATCAATGTTTTAAAGTTTTCTCTTACATGCTTATTTTTTTCAACAGCCCACCTATTTTGAATAGTTCCTGAAGCGGCTATTATTCTATGAAACAGACGTTTACTGTTTTTAGAAAACAAATGTGCTGTTGCTGATGATGCTCCACTTCCATGGCCCATCAATGTAATATTTGGATTGGAGAATCCAAAAGATGCACTATTATTTTTAATCCATTCTAACGCCATTTGTTGATCTAAAAGTCCCATGTTACCTGGTATTACAGCTTCATCGCTATTTTTTGGCTTCCAATATCCAAATCCAAGAGCTCCAAGTCTATAACCCACAGCAATGAATGTTATATTTGTATGATAGGCAAATGCTGCTCCATTGAAAAACTCCGTTGAAGCTGAACCTTTACTATATGATCTTCCATGTATAAATACAAGAATATTATTTTCTTTATTACGTTTTGGTATCCATATATTTAGTTGGAGACAATCTTCATCCATCTTGAGAGTATCATTATCCCATTCGTCAAAACCAGTTATATTAGTTCTTATTCTATGGTGAGGACATGTATTTGCAAGTTTAGTGGCATTAAAATTGTTTCCATATGAAGATTCATTTAATGCTTTAGGTGGCATAAATCTTAAAGGGCCTACAGGTGCTTGTGCATAAGGAACACCAAGAAATTCAAGAATAGATGGAAATTGTTTCTAAAATTAATATTTATCATTATAAATATTATCCTTACATTTGGTCTTCCCTTAATTGTACCGTGTGTTGTATTAACAGTTCTTGTAAGAACTGACTTCTTTGGATGTGCTTGGAAAGTATCACCTCTTGGTTTTTGTGCTGAAACATCTTTTGAAGTATGTCTTTGTTTCTTTGTATCAGAAACACTTAAAAGTAAAAGGAAATAAATGAATATTGCTATCATTTTGATAAACATTATGAAAAGTTATCCTTTTATATAAAAATTTATGTATTATTCATTGAAATCATGGCATCAATAATCATTTTTCATCTATACTTAAATCATGTTTTATTTTTTATAGAAAGAAACAATAATACCCATCGCATCCATAACACAAGGCTTCATGCCATATAATAATGTCAAAATTTCAAATATCAATTACCGTTTCAAAATTAGGCACTCAACATCTGTTAATTTAAAAAACATTAAATCTCTAATGATATTGAATATAACATTAAATAACTGTGTTATCTGATCATTAAAAAGTTGTTTCTAAAAAAATATTGTCTTCAAACGAATTTCCAAATGTTGTTGGAATTATGTTCATTGTATTTTTCAACAGAATTTTTCATGCCTTTACTAACATTAATTTGATCGCGAAATATTCCTTGGTTCAAATTGTTCATTATATTATCTTCCAATTAATTATTCTTTCTAGGCTTTTCTTTCGCAGAATCTCCAAGTCTACAATACTAATCCTTAGGGTAACTGTGTTAGAAAACAAAATGCAATCTGCTTGTGTAAAGCGCCATTAAATGTAGGCCGTGTATTATAATTTAAAATATTTATACTTTCTTTCTCGTAATTACATTTATTGTGTTTTTTTCTCTCTTGATATAAACATTTTTGTGATATAGTAGAAAAAGTTTTATTTTATTATCGAAATGGCTGCTATAATTCCAATGCAACAAAAGAACGAGGAGCACCACAAAGAAGATGAAGACTATAGGAAGTATAAACCGTGCATGTCTGATTGTGAACGTCTCTTTAGAATTATTTATCGATATTTGGTATGTTTGGTAATAATTTTTAATTATTTATTTTTTTTAGACTTCAACTGCTGTGGATTATCTACTTGAAAATGATGTCGATGGAGATATAAGAAATCAAAAGATTACGATTTTAGAATGCTATAGACTCCTTGAACATATGGCTGATAATGATAGACGTGGATTAGCATTGAAGTTTTGTATAGAGAATTTGCAGTTGTGTGATGACATAAGCAGTAAGCGTCATGTGTACGAAGAAATGATAACGTTTATAATAAATAAATTGTATAAGAATGAGTTGATTCACCATTACCATTGTTTTGAATTGCATATTTTAAACACTGATTACAAGTTGAAGAATCCAATTGATAAGCGAAAGTTTGAGTTTATGGAACAGAATATGCATCTATTAGATTACAAAGAGAAGAGAAATATTATGAAAGCACTTCTTGTGGAAAGATTTGAGAAGATACCAATAAATATAACTGAGAATCAAAGAGAAAAGGCCTACCCAATAGAACAATTTGTCTTGAAGATTATGGATAGGGAAAATAATTACATGCCTTCTTTGTTTACTATAACAGAAGTATTCAGATTAACATCTTCTGCTACAGCTTATATATTTCCTAGAATATCAAGAAAACTAACTAATATTATTTTAACTTTCAGGCCGCTAGCAGAAATGATAATCCCTATAGGTAGAGTATGGCTTTTCCCTATAGTGAGTCACATAGGGTACAACAGTTCGAACAATACATGGAAGTTAGCTGATAGTGAACCGTACAGATTTTACTTGAAGCCTCATTTACCTTATTCAACGGAGTTCAAAGCAAATCAATCATTCTTTTTGTATATGATGTTGAAGCAACCACGAGGGAACGCCGTAATAAAGACTATATTTGTTAAATCGGTTCCATTAATAACAAATTCAAAGTTAAATGTAACGGAATTGCTTCAATTGTTTATTTTAGAAGCTATGTATGAATGTGAAAGTACAACGTTACCAACGCACCACCCAGCTGTACAATACACGTGGTTAAACTTGCAGCATTTGTGTGAATTTTGTATATTTCACAATAATGCTTCATTCTTAGATTTATTGAGATTGTTGAAGAAGAGTCTGAAGGAATTCAACTACAAGAAGGCAAGAGATGAATTAATGTGGTTGTTCCTTCAACATGTTACGATAAATATACGAAAGTTTCAGCGTGAATGTATGATTGAAATAGCTGAAATTTACAAAATTTTGTATACAGGTAATGAAGAATGGATTGGAAGTAGTCTAGATATAAATAAGATGGTCAAATTTTTTGCTCCAGCAGCAATATGGATGTGTTATGAGAAAGAAAGAAAGGAGGATTTCCCTAAGCCTAGTCCAATCATTAAGAACCATATGGAATTATTTAAGAAAGAGGCTATGAAAGGAGGTGAATTACATGATGGAATGTTGATTGTTATTGGTAATGCTATATCGACAGACAAGATTGATTTTCAGGAAAAGTTTTATAAAGTGTTGTTGAAGCAGTTACAAAGTAATGACGAAGAGGAGAAATGGACATTGCCGTATGGTAGAAAAGTAGATAAGCGTTTAAAGGCTATTGAATTGAATTCTTTGGATTGCTTTACTTTCCATGCTAAGGATATGATTGCTAAACATTTGATGTGTCTTTTTGGTCCAAATAATCCAAATATTTATTCGGTGTCACCAGCAATTATTGAATCACTAGTTAGAATTATTATGTCTGTTGAAGTTTTTGATACCACAAAGATACAATTTTTGAACCTCCTTGGTTATTATATTAGTAATCAAAATTTAGATCTTGCTTATGTAATAGCTGAAGCTATATGTTTTAAGATTATTGATCTTCATATGCATTCTTCACAAAGGCATATAGTAATTAGGGCAGCTATAGATGGACTGAAGAGATTATCATTAATGGATCAGTCTAATTTCTTGTTTTCTACACTAGAACAAATAGTCATTCGTTCATTTATGTGGTACAATCCTCATGATATGTGTCATTTGTTTGTGAAATGTTTCACTGATAAGAATAGTGATTTAGCTTCTCATGTGAGTTTACCGGTTACAGAATATACAGGTGATTTGAATAATATTTCAATGCTGATTTCTCCTGAGATGGTTAAAATAATGTATTTTACGTATCTGAAAAATTTAAAGTTGACAGGAATTGAAGCTCCACCTGAAACTGTTAGGATCATCAATGAATANAAATATATAAATCAAAACACAGGTGAATTTGTTTCACGTCAAGAAATTAATGAGAATTTTCTTATCTCATTAGTTGAAACTGTTCACAATGATCCAATGGTTAAAAGTTTAAAAATGCCTGAAGAATATTTAGGGAGAACAAGGAACAATTATATTATCTATTGTGTCATATTCAAAGTTTTAGAAGATAATCTATTACCTGAATTGAATCCATGTTTTTATAAGATTCTAGCGCTTTTGAATCCAAAGGAATTAACATTATCTTGTAATACTTTTATAGAATATTTGATACTTCGCTTCAGGAACGTTGAAAAAGAGGAAGAAAAACTTATCAAGATTGTAAATGATATGATTTTCAAGCATCATATAACAACATTTGACAGATTCTTACTAGCATTGATAATGCATCCGGATGATGATGCCAGTATGACAATATCATTTAACATTTTGTATGCGCTGTTGACAAATTGCAATGATTTACAGCATAGATTGGCTACTTGTGTTACTTTCATTCCAAGAAGAGAATTTTCATGTAGAGCGGATTCAGAAAAGATGTTCAAAAAGATGGCATTATATCATAAGACATATCCAGAACATGCTCATAAAGAATTGATTCATAAATTGGATAGGAAAGATGACTTCTCAATGCCAGATGTTTACTTACCAATTTATTATAGAAATCTAGCTGAAATAATTATTCCAATTGTTGATATGATGTTAACAAAGGCAATCTTATTGAATTATGAATTTGAAAAATTTGTTGTCATCTTGAAAGTATTCTATATGGTTTATGCTTACCATCCTGCACCTTTATCATTTTTATATGGAGTCTTATTCTTATTAGATTGTGATCATGAAAAGGAACCATTACATTTTCAAGTTCTAGTGAAAAAGATTATATCTGTTTCTCAAACAATCATATCATTTACAGCAAATTTTTATCAGAAGGAAAGTTTTTTATATCCATCAGCTGATGAGACATGTACTGAAATAGTTGGTAAGTTGATGGAAGGATGTAACATTAAATTGATACCACCAAAACATGTAGCAAGAGATTGGAGATTCCATGAATTTGCTCCTGCTGGACAGGCTTTATATACTGGTGCAATAGAATTAATGTTTTGTAATTTGCCAAGTAAGGATATTGCTGAAAATTTATTAAGTATAGCTGTGCCAAGATCAGGTGAAAATTATCATGAAAAGATTAATGCTGCATGTTCACTGTTAACAGCATTACCTATGAGTTATCAAGAACATATATTCCCTTTCATGTTTAATGCTATTACATCAGATGAAATGGTTAATTGTAAGGATCCAAAGATGATATTTTCAAGTATTGAAGATGTTCTTTATCATTGTCATGATTTTGATTCAATACCATATCTAGCTGTTATACAAACATACTGGCAGTTGGCTCCAATGGGAATGTTTGTTAAAGGTGTAGAATTCTTTGAAGAAGTCATGATAGACATAATTGATAATGAAGCTCAATTGTTGTATGCTGCAAGAATTATTTTGCCATTTATTTTGAAAATGTCGGAAGCTAGAGAAAAATTTAAGAAGGATGAAACTACAAAGTGTGTTAGTGCTTTATATGATATGATTGGTAAGATTTGTAGCAACTATGAAGTGCCACTTGCTTATGAAAGTTTAATCTGTGATATAATGTATTTTATTAAATATATTTTTGTTGGTGATGTCGTAAGAGATAAGGCAGAAGATGTGATTAAAAAGATGCCTCCACATTTACAGGAAGTAATGAAATACTACAATCCTGCTTCGAATACTGATGAGATAAATCGAGCAACACATACAACAAGTATATCTCTTCTATGTAATCCTCTTATCACATTCCAAAATATTCCTGCACCACTAGATTATGAAGAATTATGTTCTAATCAGAATCCTGAACTAAATAATCAGTATGAAGTAATGAATGCTTTCCCCGTTACTGGAAGTACACTACAAAGAATGCAACAATCTTATGATTATACAAATATTAAGCAAGAAAATGTTGAGAATCGTGCACCACAGCCAAATATGCAGGACTTTAAACCTTCTCAGTTACAACAACAATTGCAAAATCCTGCAATGGATATTCATATGCAACAACAAGGAATGCACAATTTCAATCCTAGGACTCAGAATGAAATGCGTGAGGAATATGCAAATATGATGAGAAATGAAGCTACACAAATTCATATGGAGAATCAACAAAAAATGTCTCAAATGGGAATGTTCCCTGGACAAGGAGCTAATCAACAAATGAATATGACTGGAGTTCACCAAATGCATCCTGGAGATCCTAGATTCCAAGGAGATATGAGAATGCAACAGAAATTTTCACAACAACATCCAATGAATATGCATCCTGCTATGCTTAATAAACAACAACCAATGTCACATCAAGGTGGAGCAGGACAAGCACAACCAATGAACACATTTGGAAATCCACCACAATACTCAAATATGATGCATCAACAAGGGATGCCTCCATACAATCAAATGATGGCAGGAAAACAACCACAAATGATGCATCCAGGAAGAATACCTCCAAACTTTAATATGGCTTCATCAATCAACCCGTATACTAATCCACAGCAATTTTCAAATATGCCTAGACATCCCAATATGCCAATGCAGGGCAATGTACCAAATCCACATGGTATGGCTCAACCAGGAATGTCTCCAATATATCCCCAACAATCACATATGTACCAAAATATGCCTAATCAGTCAGGATTTCCAATGCATATGCAAGGGCATGGATTCAATCAACAAAGAATGTAATATAATTATTTTTTTAATAATGTATTTAATATATGTATTTATTGATGTAAATAACTTAACCAATAAAAACAATTTTTTAAATTGAAACTTGTGTCAATATGAATATTTTATTCATTATATAATAATGAGATGTTAGAGATCATTTTTTTCACTTAGGAATAACGTATTGTTGTAAATGGATAGAACCAATTTTTGCTAGATATTTTGAAAAGTATCATTACAATTTCAAAGATCAAAATTTAACTGTCTCGANTAAATGTTCCATTATAAAGATTGAAGCATTCTTTTGTATTTTTTTAAGCATATTGATTTGAAATGTGGCATAGGTATAGTTGTAAGTAAGTTTCATTTCAATATTTTGGATTTATTTTGTATTTAGAGGTAATAAAAGTTGCATACTACTTTGATTTGAACTAATTTGAATTATTTCATATTTTTGATCAAATTGTCTTACGAAAATATTAATTTTACTTTTGCAATTATTATAAATAAAATAATCTTATAATGTTCTTTGAGGTATAAAATACTTTGCTGTTTCATAAAAGCGTAATAAAATATATTTTTTCAACTGGTAAGTGGTAAATATTGAATCACCAAAAAATGTTATTATAAGAATATATCTAAAGTACAAATGACCGTTCTTTTTAAATGTCTAATATTGAATTGAATCACCAAAAAACGTTATTATAAGAATATATCTAAAGTACAAATGACCGTTCTTTTTAAATGTCTAATATTGACAGCTAAACAAATATATATCATTAATATTCAATGATTATTCATTTTGATACATCTTTTTAAAATCATATTAATTGTTGGCGTCAATAAAAACATGAAAAGATTCAGATTCATGTGATGTGACATAGTTTTAAATTTATTTTGTTAAGGTTTACAATAAAAATGATATGATGTTTAGAGAGATAGTTTTTACTTAATATTGATAAAATGATATAGAAATTAGTGATCGTTAAAAATGCAAGAAGTACATAGTTACACTTGAATTTAATGTATATCGATAAGGCATATTAATTGAGAAATTTTCTTTTCATTTATAAAAATTTTGAAATTGTTTTGAAAGATACAAATTAATAGTAGATATACAGGAAGACTTCTGTAAATGGTGGGACATTCGTCTTGCATATATTAGGTTATTTTATAGATATCACTATTTTCTATTCTTTTAATGAAGTATTGATTACCAAATTGACTTCTACAACATGAAAGAAAGCGTACAAGTGTCAGAAGATTTAAGTGTAGCATGATTAAACTACATTTTTGATTGTGTTTTAATTTATGATTTTGTTTCTTCTAAGTCCCAAATATAATGAATCAAAAATAATGTTATGTATTTGATAAAGATATTACATGATGAAAAGCAATGTTGTAAAAAATATTTAATTGCATGGATTTAATACCAACTTTAGCATTTTTGTTATAAAATTTTTAATAATTCAACAAGTAATTTTAATAAAGTTTATCATTTAGTCACGCCTATCCTGCTGATATTTTTTTTAAATATAAAAGGAACATATTAGTTTTTAATCCCTAAAAATAGTATATAAAAAAGATTGGATTTCAAATTATCATCATATCATTTAACATTAAAATGAACGCTAAAACTTTAATTTTCTTTTTCTTAATTGTATTCTTTACAACGATTTCTATTATTAAATTTACAAAAGCTCTTCAAGCACAAATTTATTATAATAAAAGTAGAACCGAAAATCCTTATAATTATAACGGTATTTGGTATTCTGACAAATCAAAGGCAGAAGAAGCTTTATTTTCCGCACACCCAGGAGCAGAAGCTAATGGTACAGTTTCTCATGATGATGATGGGGAAGCATACATATATCGATATACCACAACCGCTAGACCAAACGCATCAAATTAAAAAAACAGCATTAAAATATCTATTAAATTAAACTATATTTTAATTATAATAACATATATAATTATTTTGATAGTTTAATAAACAAGGTAACAAATTCATATATATTTTTATAAATTATACTTTTTCTATCAAAAATAAGCTCTCGTTATTTGAATGTTTCAACTAAATATGGAAAAGAGACAACATCTAACAGAATTGTTTTTCCTGAATAATTTCATAACAAAACATAAATTGGAGCAGTTTAGATTATTTTTAAAATTTAATTCATTTTCAATTTAAATTATCAGTTTTCTTATTTTCATCTTTTATAAAATATTAACAACGTTTTATTAAAACTTGAATAAAAAGTTATAAGAAAATTGTATCATTAACACGATTGTAATAAGAAAATATATATTTGTTAATATAAAAATTTGGTGTATTAGACAATTATTTTTATCATATTCAAATTACAAAAAATAATAGTAAATATTAAACAACCATTTATAAGCAAATTTATAATATAAAAACTTTTAATAGCCTAAAAATATTGTTTCAGTTATATAAAAATATATTTTTATATCATGTTAACTGTCCATCTGAATAATGGGTATTTATTTTACAAAGTTTTAAATAGATAAATTTTGATGACTAGCATTTATGTTTTGCAGAAAGTCTAGACAATTTATGTCCACTCCTGAGAAGATTTTTCCCTTTCTCATTTGAATTAAATTACCACAAATATATGAAGAATTAATTTTTTTATTAAGAACATTTATTTAATCAAACGCTACTCCCACCACAAAAATAGTCTTTAATACATATGGTTAGTATGGTGGAAGGACTTTGAGACAATGTTAAATTTGATTCAATTAATGGATATCTAGAAGTAGAAAAACTGATCCTACTCTGTAGCAGGTTCGGAAGTTTCAACAATTGACATCTGTAAAGTTGAATATTCAAAATGGAACCATATGAAGTAAGTTTTATTCTACATTATTTCTTTAAGTTATTTATAGTCGCTAAAAATTGGATTTATGATCAAATAATTATATGTTACACATTCTTGCTTGTACGTTTAATTGATGACTACTAATTTAAAGATGTTTTTATGACATTATATATCAGTGAGGAATATATATTTTTTTAGTATATACTGAGTCTTAAAGTCTTCAAAATTGTGATATATAAATAAGACTTGTACAAAAAAAGAAC
>LM523380.1:0-10999 GCA_000941615.1 Parastrongyloides trichosuri
GTGTTATACAATAATAAATTTTAACCTAAGATCTATCCCTTATATATCCCTAAATTTCCGCACAAGATTCGTAGCTTATATGTATGTGTGTGTTATTAATAATTTTTTGATTTTGATTTTAATTTTTTAAGAAATATATTTAAAAGAAATCCTCATTTTTTCTCTAAATACCAACTTTGACAGAATTGAGTTTTATTTATAATGTCAAATTTACCAATTATTTGGTCATACATTTTATTTTTTATATCATATTGTTAATAGTTCACTTAAATAATTGTCATTTTTAATATGACAACGTTATTTCTTGTAATTTTGAATAAATATGAATAAATATCTGTTAATGAAATTTACTTAAAAATAAACCCAAAAACTATAAAAAATATATATTAAATTAACAAATTCCGGAAATGTTAACGGTAAATATATTACAAAATGATTATTGAAAATATTTTTGAATCTTAAATAATTTTGTTACACAATTCCCCCTGACAGCAGCAGCTATATTGATCTCCTTTATGTGATGAGGCATTGCAACTTGGTTGTGGGTTCTATAAAGTGCTTCATGAATTTTATATGTATAAACTTACTGAACATTCCAAAGCACATCCAGAATTTACTAAAAAGTCTGGTTCTCCATAGTAGTCTAAAAATAACTATTGAGAATTACTTTTTCAAAACATACCATCCAATTCATAATTTGTAAAACAGAAAGTTTTCCCATGAGGATCGCAATCCATAGTTTTCCATTCAGTCAAACCTTTGCTATCAAAATTAATCTTAAAATAACAATTAATTTATTTTAAAAAAATATTTTCATTTCTTACAATTTTACAGTTTAATCCAAAAAGTCCTTGAGTTAAGAATACAAGAGCAATAGTGAATACGGCAAATGAAACAATTTTGTTGTAGGCCATTTTTTGAATTGAATGTAGAATATGATGCATTCTTTTGGAATTCTTTTCTTTTTATAGTATTTATGCAATGTTAAGAAAACATCAATTCTTTTTAATTATATTTAACTTCAAACAAAAATTAATATTATTGGATTCTTGTAAGCAAATTTGAATAGGTTCTTTAAACAAAAAATCCAAATGTTTAACATATGCTCTATTGAAAAATTTATGTTATTGAAAAAATATTTAAGAAGAAAATAGTTGATATTTGAAGAATGATATATAAAATCATATATTTGAAAAAGAACAGATAATGTAGTCTTTGTTTTGATTAAAATCATTTATTATTTTCAAGTATGCTCAAAAAAAATAATAAAGAATGAAAAATTATTAATTAGCAAACATTTGAAATGGTCATTATCAATGTATTACAAATTTAATTAGTAACAAAGGTTTTTTGAAGATTAAAAAAGTTTATTGCATTGTTCTCCTTGGCAACAGCAATCATAATTATCAGCACTTAGTGATGAAGCATTACAACTTGGTTGTGGATTCTGAAAGTATTGTAATTAATTTTTAAAAAATAAAAAACTTACAAGACATTCCTTAATTATTAATTAGCAAACATTTGAAATGGTCATTATCAATGTATTACAAATTTAATTAGTAACAAAGGTTTTTTGAAGATTAAAAAAGTTTATTGCATTGTTCTCCTTGGCAACAGCAATCATAATTATCAGCACTTAGTGATGAAGCATTACAACTTGGTTGTGGATTCTGAAAGTATTGTAATTAATTTTTAAAAAATAAAAAACTTACAAGACATTCCTTAGATTAAAAAAGTTTATTGCATTGTTCTCCTTGGCAACAGCAATCATAATTATCAGCACTTAGTGATGAAGCATTACAACTTGGTTGTGGATTCTGAAAGTATTGTAATTAATTTTTAAAAAATAAAAAACTTACAAGACATTCCTTTGCACATCCAGAGTTTATTTCATAATATCTCTCGTTATTTTCGTCTAAAAATGATTATACAAAATTACTTTGTCAAAACTTACATTCTATTATATAATTTGTATAACAGAAAGTTTTGCCAAAAGGATCACAATTCATGTCTTTCTTAGCACATCCAGAGTTTATTTCATAATATCTCTCATTATTTTCATCTAAAAATGATTATACAAAATTACTTTGTCAAAACTTACATTCTATTATATAATTTGTATCAGTTAAGCCTTTACTATTAAAATCAATCTTGAAATAAATAAACATTTTATGTATGGTAATGTTTAATAACTTACAATTTTACAAGTTAATGCAGAAAATTCTTGACTTAAGAATCCAAGTACAATAACAAGTACAGTCAATGAAGCAATTTTATTAAAAATCATTTTTAGAAATGAATTTGATACATTGTTTTAATTTTTACCGCTTTTATAGATTCTTTAAATGTTACAGAATTGTAATTTTTTTAATGTTAAAAGGACTAATATTTATTAGCAAATTTGATCAGATTTAATAATTAAAAATTTTTACTGGGAAAAGTTTCTTTTCTTTCAAATATGCACGTGTGTCAATAGTCTGTTAACAAAATTTTAAACTAATAAACTTATTAAATATTTACTAAAAAACTATTAAAAATTGTAGATATAAATTTATTTAATTATTTTCACAAATTTATCATAAAAGTGAATATATTATTATTATTAATATTTATGATAGTTTGTTAACTTTGTGCATACTGGGAAATGTTTTTAAAAACTACAAGTATATAATTGATTCTGGAATTGATAGTATTCTTTATTAAATTTTGAATATTGATATAAAGTATTTTTGAAAATTAATAAATGCTGTTACAATAATCTCCTTTACAGCAACAGTTAAATTGATCCCCTTGTCTTGCTGAAGCGTTACAACTTGCTTGTGGATTCTAAAATTTATTTGGTGAATCTTAAAAATTTTACTTACAAAACATTCCAAAGCACATCCAGAATCTATATCGTGGTAGTCGTTATCATTTACATCTAAATATATTATAAATAGTCTTTTTATAAAACATACGTTCAAATGTATAGTTTACGTAGCAAAATGTTTTTCCATAGTCATCACAGTTCTCGGTGTGCCCCTCAGTTAAACCACGACTATTAAAGTCAATCTTAAAATAAATAATTAATTAAAACTAACAAAAATAATTTACAATTTTACAAACAAATCCAAAGAATCCTTGAGCTAAAAATACAAGAACAACAAAAAATATAAAAAATGAAGCAATTTTGTTGAAAAGCATTATTGAAACAAATTTTTGGTTTGATAAATCTTCTAATTTTCTTCCTTTTTATAGCATTCATCTATTTTTATCAAACGTTATTTTTAAATAGACTAATATTTATCTAATTTTACATGTAAATTTGAATATAAATGAAAAGTAAAATCTTTTTTATCTAGAATCATATTTACTTCACTTTAAAAAAATAATTTTTAAACAATTAATGTTTATTATTGAAAATTTAAATATTAAAAAAATAATATCAATAAACTATAAATAGAACAAGAGTATACGTAAATTAAATAAATTTATCATGAAAAATAATTAATAAATTTTCCAAATATAAAGTACAAGTAACACAAATATAGAATAAAATTTTATAGTAACTTTACTTGAATTATTCTTTTTTTTCTTATTACTTGCTTTACATACAGTCGTATTTGACATTGAGCTTAAGTCATCGAGATCATCTACACCAATTATGCTAAAATAAAAGTTTGATGCATTTTCAATTGTTGTTATAGATTCGGTATTATTTCTTTTTTGAAATATTTTGCCTATATCAATAAATCGTGCAACTATATGATTTGTATAATAAAAGTATCCTTGGTTCCAAGAATTATCTAAGAATGTTTGCTCCAAATATGTACCATAAAATTGTTCTTCATTTAAATTGGAAATTACATATAAAGCAACACCTTCAGCTATAGGATTATTCATATGCCACCTGGCTGTTTTCATTGATTCTATATCTAATTGTCGTGCACTAGTATTGGAGTATATCATATCATATAAACACAATCCACTAACTAATTCTTTACAATTATCTTTTAATGTTGGATCACATGGATATCCTTGATTACTTGATTGTGCAGTCCATATATAAACATGAGAACCTGATACATTACATGATTCGATAAGATTCAAAATATATGCTTTTATTTTTTCAATTTCATCAACATTAGAATCCGATGACAATGCCACATAAAATACATAAGTCCAATTTTTACAATTGTTAAAGTCATTCTCATTAGAAGTACATACAAGTTCTTGAGGCCAATTATCAAGTTCAAATTTATTATATTGTTTTCCACACATCCCATACAAAGCAGAACTGATACGATTTAAATTAGAATAATTAACTGTCATAATATTCATACTCTCAGGAGATTCTTTTAACATACTTGTAAAATCACATTTTCTTGTTGCTCCTTCATTCATAATCTGTATAATATTAAATATCACATCATACTTCTTAATACCACTATTAATAGTCTTACTGCTATTTACAAGACTCTCCATCGCGGTACCAGACCAATTTTTACATTCTAAATTTGTAAAAATATACCCAGCTAATCCAGATGATTCATTGTAATGTTTGATGTATAGGTTCATTAGATCATTCCAAAAATTGTAGTATGATATATTTGGTTTTACTTCATTTAAACTGAAGTTATATAATAAGTTGTTACAATCATTCTCACCAAAACATTCTCCAATAAGAGCATTTTTTGCAAAAAACATTACATCAATGTTTTGTGTTGTACAATTTACATAGACATCATCAACTTTTGATCTTATTAATTCCCATTCTACTTCTGTGGTGTTTTCAGAAAGAATAAATGTAACCGTGCTATACCAGGATGGACATGAAGCATCAACTAAAAGAAGAAGGATTAATTTAATTAATTTTAATTTAGAAAATTCTTACGGCTTTTACACCTGTTTAATGCTGACGAAATTGGTGTTATTAAAAAAAATAATAAAGTTAATAATAATATTTTCATAATATCTTTTTGTTCAAAATTTAAAACTTTTTGGTAAGTATTATTATATTTATACATAAGTAAATGTGATCTTCTTATCATTTTAATTATAAGACATATTTTAAATCCTCTTTCCTTATCAAAATAGAATATGATTTAAATTTTTTATACTAAATAATGACGTTTTTCTGGTATAATAAAGAATAATTATAAATCATCAAATGTTAAAATAATGTTTTAAGCAAAAATTATTGTGGAAACATATTTCAGTACTTGACTTCATTTTCTCCATCCTGTTTGCAATAACAAATGTCAAAGTTAAGTAGTCTTTTTTGGTACAATTGTTTCGTTGACAAAATTACCATAACTATCAAATTCACTTGGATTTATAGAAATATTATTATCAGCTACTGGATCGACATCATTAATGGTATCTCCTGGACAAATCTTTGTTGGATCAATAGGCTTATACTCAACTGTTTGATTACCAATTCTATAATTTATAAACATTTTAGCTTGTAAATCACCATCTTCTCCTTTACCACTACCAAATTTAAATCCATAAAGATAATTTGGAACAAATTTGTGATTATAAAGTTCTGGATTCTTTTTGTTTTGTTCAACAAGAGTTAAATTGGAATCTGCTCCACATAATCCCATTGTTCTTGAAGCATAACCAATAAATAAATTTTCTGATCTTTGATCTTTTCTTACCAGATTTCTAGCCATTTTGTTTTGAACAATATATGTATTGTTATTGGATTTGTCAAAGAAGGTATATAATGGAACCAGATTACATTTTTCAATAAGTATTTTTTGATAACATTTGTAGAAATTTCCATTCATATAAAGGTAAAGCTTTGGTAAAGCAATACTAAATTTAATTTTTCTCAATGAATATCCTTTTACGGTTAAATCATTAGGATTAGTTGAGTAGGCAGAATCTTTCATCTCCTCATGATATCCCCAAAAAAGTGGTTTGACTTTTTGTAATAAATTATATTTTACATAAAACATATCATCATATGCCATAAGTTGGGCATACGCCATAGAAAAGGTGAAGGAAAGTAATAAACCAAAAACAAGCATCTTAAAGAGTAAATGATGATTCTCAAAGATTTTTAAAGACCTTTTATACAAAATTTATTTTCTATAAACCAATTAATATTAAATTTTTCGTTAAACGGGAATTTATTATCATCATTAGTACATAATTTATCAATAGAATATTAATTGATATTTTTCGTCATTTTTTTTTATTATCACGGTCAAATGATTGATTATTGTGTACATTAATATAAAATTGCTTTCAATTATAACTCTTAATTGTAATGTTTCTCTTTAGTTTAAATCATCTGTCTAGTCAGGATCATTTATGTATGCTACAACCTTTTCAAAACGTAGTTCCTTTAAATAAAAATTGATATTTATTTTTGATCAAATTTATCAATTACAAAAAATATTTTATGAAAATAAATAAATATTTTTATTTTGTTATCATAATTTTAATTTCTTTTTATTATTTTTTTCATTATTTACTTTTCAAAAATTCAATATTTAAACAAATTAAATAATTAATATATTTTATGATATAAAATTTTAGTTAAACACAATATAACTTATAAAAAACAAATAAAATTATACTGGGAAGGTAATTTCGTATGATATATCAGTTATACATCCTGTTCTATTTGAAATTACTGGAGTCAAATTTGAACCATCTTTATCTGGAGTTGTTGTTGGGTTACCAAATTGATCATAATTATCAGAATCATAATATGAATCAATGTAATCAGATTCATCCTCTACCTGATCATCCAAATCACCATCACATATTATACTTGGATCAATTGTATTTCCTTCAAGATTTTTATTTTGTGTCTTATAACTATTTAATGCTGTAGCAGCTAACTCACCATCAGTACTACCAGCTGGATTTGGATATGTGTTTATAAAACCTGTGTAAAATTTATGAGCATAAAGTTCTGGATTATTATTGTTTTGATTGACAAATGTTACAACATCAGCTGGGACATAAAGTCTAACATCAAGTCTATTTGGAACTAAATTATTTACATGTATCCTTGTAGCATTTATTGAAGTTCCACATAAGCCAGCTGGGACATAAAGTCTAACATCAAGTCTATTTGGAACTAAATTATTTACATGTATCCTTGTAGCATTTATTGAAGTTCCACATAAGCCTGGAGTTTTTGAAGCATAACCAATGAATACATTTTTTGATCTGTATTTCATTCTTGTTAATCTTCTTTCAAGTTTGTTTTTAGCAATATATGTGTTGTTATTTGAACTATCATAAAATGTATATAATGGTGTCAAATTACACATATTGATAAGAGTTTTTTGCATACATTTGTATTCTCCTCCATTAAGATATAAATAAATATTTGGTAAAATTACTCTCATTTTGACTGGCCTCAATGTATATCCTGCTGAAGTTAATGTAGAAGGTTCTGTTGCATAAGCGGTATCTTTTATATCATCTCTGAAACCATAAAAAAGAAATGTTTCAAATTTTCTTAACAGAGCTTCTGCTTCTGCAACATTAGTTATGTTGGTTGCAGCATCAGTCTTTATAAGTGAAACAATAAGTAATAGGAATGTGAAATACATTATTTCTAGAATAAATGAAACTTTTACATACTTTTATACACAAAATTTTAAATAACTTTATTTTTAGTCATTAATATTAAGTAGTTTTAATATTTACACTTTCTCTATTTAATGATTCAGTATCACTATTCTCTTCTACCCCCTCAACAGAAGATTCATTGTCCAAACTCACTGGTTTTTGCATCGTCTCTGTTATCTCCATATAAATTTTATTGAAATCGGGTAATAATTGAATGTAACCGTAGGAATCGCTATTTAATTCCAAATGTTGAGCCATATTTTTTCTTAAAAATTCAAATGTTGGTCTTAATAATGGATCTTCCTCCCAACAACTTCTCATTATATCATAGACTTCATCAATACAAAACTCTGGTTGCGATAATCTATGCCCCGCTTCCAAGTGATCAACCAAATCATATAATTGGACCGTTTTATAGGGTACTTCTCCCAATGTAAATATTTCATATAATAGAACACCATAAGCCCATACATCACTTTTAACGGAGAATGTATAATACTTTAATGCTTCATATGACATCCAACGTATTGGAAATTTTCCTCCTTTCGTTGTATAGTTTATTTCTTCTGTACTTCGACATAAACCAAAATCACCAATCTATAAAGTTTTAATCAAGGTTAATAAAAAAATAATGAAAATACCTTTGCTACATTATTCTTTGTAATTAAAATATTTCTTGCAGCAATATCTCTATGAATAATATTTTTTGAAGCCAAGTAAACCATTCCATCAGCAACCTGCCATGCAAATGAGTAAAGATCTTTCATCTTAAGATCAGATATTTCATGATCTCCTCCTTCAGACTTTTAAAAATGTTTTTAAATAAAAAATAAAATACTTACGATACTTTTCTTATTCTGCTTCCTTAATAGCTTTAGTAAATCTTCATTTTCACAATACTCCAAGATTAGCAATGGTTGCTTCCAATCGGTAATACATCCAACAATATTAACGACATGAGGATGATATCCTAATTCTTTCATAAATTTAATTTCTCCCAGTAAATTACCTTTGTCTACAATATCATTAGGTCTCAGACATGTTTTAACAGCAACTTCATTATTTAAGTTCATCATTACATCCAGAGCAACATTTAACCTTTGACAAGCATTTTTTAATGGATTAACACCTTTAATAAATCCTTTGTACACTGATGCAAAAGCTCCTGAACCAAGGCGTGAATTGTAATTGATGGCTAAGTCATTTATCGACATTTCGTAACGATCATTAACAACACCATTGGGACAATTAGTATATCGTTCCTCCGCTAAATGATTAAATGATTCAAGACAATTTTGAAAGTCCTTATTATGCTTGTTCCTGTGTGCTATCTCCATAACATCGTGGGAATCATTGTCGTCTCTAGCAAAACGACTATTAAATTTACTAAGTCTAAATTTATATGCTAATTTTCTGCATCTAACAAGAAATCCTGTACAAATGGCAATAACAGTAACAAGAGAACCACATACAATAAGAATAATAATTTCAACATTAGTTCCCGGAGGTGGTTTATTTGTTGTACTTGAATTGATATAATAAACGTCAGCAGAGCATATCTCAAGTGATATTGATAAACCATCCAATTGCTCAGATAAATTTGTCGTCCTGTCAAAAGCAAAATATTCGTTTGCAGCATTTGTCAAAGATCGAAACTTATTCTGGGAAATTTTATTTTTAGTTGAAACATCAACAAAGTGTGTTATAATCTTATTTTGGTACAAGAAATATCCATACTCAAATGCATTATTAAAAAGTGGTTTTGATATTAAACTGGAGGAAAGTTCATCATTCTCAAGGTTGGAAAAGATATAAAAGGCTGTAGCTTCACCTAACTGTAAATTTTCAAAACTACTAACCACTTTTTGTAAGCTACTTATATCAATTTGTTGATCTGTTGTGTTTTGGTATGATACATCATAAATTGATAAAGAATTTATTTTTTCATTACATGCCTCAGTACTTGGATCACATTTCATAATTTTGTTATTTGAATTGGCACTCCAGTAGATGACCGTTGTTCCGGGATATTTACATTTTTCAAATACTGTTGATGCTAATTTTAAAATTGTATTTAATTCATCTTTAGGAGTATCTTTATTGATAGCAAAGTATATCATTAAGGTGTATGATAAACATTTATTTTCGTCAATACCAACAGTGTCTTTAAAAAATGATCATAGACCTTATTATGGGAAAACTTACATAATGTACAATTTGAAGGATTATCAAGATCAACATCAAAGAGGTTAATTGTATATCCATGGCTCTGAGAGCACATGCCAAACATATCACTTGTCAACTGATTAACGTTTTTATGTTCAACTGTTATAACGTCTAATAAAGGGGCTGTAGAATTAATTATTGGATTGATGATACAAACACCGCCGTAATCAGAATCTGTTACATGAATTAATTTAGTTACTATAGAATAGTATGTAATGAAATAGGAAGTAGAATTAGAATCTTTATAAAAATAACTCAAATCAGAATACTCCCATTGTGAACAGTTTAAATTGGTAATAATGTAAGAACTAAGACCCATTGAATTTAAATATGCAGAAGAAAATACACTACTTAAGGACATCCAGAAATTGTTACATTGTACGTATTTCATAATATTGTTCCAACTTAAGCTATTTATATTCTCAAGACATTCAATGGAACCAACACACGAAATAATGAATTGATCACAAGTATATACATACAAGACAAGAGCTTGTGTTACATTACAATTGACAACAGTTTTATTCATAATACTTTTAATATTATCAAATTCAGCTTCAGTTGTTGTAGAATCAATCATTAATGTTATAACAGAGATCCAACTTTCACAATATTCATAAGCTTGAAAAATTATTAATTAAAATATGACTGCAACTTACTATGCAAACATTTTGAAGAATAAGAACTGTCAACTTGAGTGCCAATCATGTAGATAAGACAAATTTTTAAAAAAATAATAAATAATGGAATAAATAAATATTTTATTTTCATACTAATGATAAACTTAATATTTATTTATATGATGACGAAATTTCTGTTTTCTTTTTAAAGAATAGTTCGTATCATCAAAACTTTTCTAAATTATTTATTCATTATCTTAATCTCTTTCATGCTCTTATTCCTTTCGATTTTAAAACATTTTTAACACTTTATTTTCTTATCATAATTTTATTTAAATACACGCAAAAATAAAATTTTCATTTTTCGTCCTGCCTCATCATTTTCCATCTAAATATTAATTTTTATCCCATCATAATAAGAATTTATTTTTTAAAATGATATGAATATATATAGTTTTTTCTTATCAAAAACATCAAAATTTGTAATTTTTGATATCATAAATAATTTCTACGCATAAAGTTACATAGAACTACATATTTAAATTATTAAAAAAGTATAAACGATACTGCTC
>LM523383.1:0-10825 GCA_000941615.1 Parastrongyloides trichosuri
CAGAAGCGCTATACCTTCAACTACGACGCGCTGAAGGCCTTCAACGAAGACACCCAGATGCGCTCGGACTGGACCCTGGCCCTGTGCACCGGCGGCGAGCGCCTGAAGGACGAGAACGGCGACAAGGCCCACCCGACCCAGAAGCCCGAGGCGCTGCTGCACCGCGTCCTGCTGTCGGCCAGCCGCGTCGGCGACGTGGTGCTGGACCCCTTCTTCGGCACCGGCACGACGGGCGCCGCGGCCAAGCGTCTGGGTCGCCGCTTCATCGGCATCGAGCGCGACGAGACCTACGCCAAGCTTGCCGAAAAGCGCATCAAGGCCGTCATCCCGGCCGCGCCGGAAGACCTGGTCGTCACCGGCTCCAAGAAGGCCGAGCCCAAGGTGCCGTTCGGCGCCCTGGTCGAAGCCGGGCTGCTGGCGCCGGGCGACAAGCTGTACTGCCCCAAGGGCGAGCGCGAGGCGCGGGTGCGGGCCGACGGTTCGCTGGTGTCCGGCGCCCTGACCGGCTCGATTCACAAGCTGGGCGCCCTGCTGGAGAACGCCCCAGCCTGCAACGGCTGGACCTACTGGCGCTTCAAGACGGATACGGGGCTGCGCCCCATCGACGCCCTACGCGCCGAAATCCGCGCCGGGATGCAATAAGACAACCGCTTCTCACCGCCGCATAACCTACAGGCGGCATTGAAGAATATCGTTCCAGCAACGCTGGAACCCGGCGATCCTGGGCGGATTGAGGTTTCGGCGTCGCGTCTTCACGCGACGCAGGAGCCTGCCATGAAAATCGCCCAAGTCACGCCCTTGTACGAGGCCGTGCCGCCCCGGCTCTACGGCGGCACGGAGCGCGTGGTCGCCCACCTGACCGACGCCCTGGTCGAGCTGGGCCACGACGTCACCCTGTTCGCCAGCGCCGAGGCGCGCACCCGCGCCCGCCTGATCCCGGTTCGCGATCAGGCCATCCGTCTGGACCCCGCCGCGTTGAAGTCCGATCTGGCGGCCCACATGGCCCAGTTGGCCGAGGTGCTGGACCGCGCCGACCGTTTCGACATCATCCATTTCCACACCGACATGATCCACTTCCCCTTCTTCGAAGGCTGGGCGGACAAGACGGTGACGACCCTGCACGGGCGCTTGGACCTGAAGGATCTGGCCCCGATCTACGAGCGCTGGACGGAATACGGTCTGGTGTCGATCTCCGACGATCAGCGCCGCCCCCTGCCCCACGCCAACTGGCGGGCGACCGTGCATCACGGCATGCCGGGCGATCTCTATCGCTTCTCGCCCCGGTCGCAGGGCTATCTCGCCTTCCTGGGCCGCATCTCGCCTGAGAAGCGACCCGACCGCGCCATCGAGATCGCGACCCGGCTGAACAAGCCGCTGAAGATCGCCGCCAAGATCGACGCCGCCGACCGCGCCTATTGGGAGGCGGAAATCGAACCGCTGGTGCGCGGCAATCCCCTGGTCGAGTTCGTCGGCGAGATCGGCGATGGGGAAAAGTCCGCCTTCCTGGGCGGGGCCGAGGCCCTGCTCTTCCCCATCGACTGGCCCGAGCCGTTCGGCCTGGTGATGATCGAGGCCATGGCCTGCGGCACGCCCGTCGTGGCCTTCGCCTGCGGTTCGACGCCCGAGATCATCGAGGACGGGGCCACCGGCTTCCTGGTCGCGACCATGGACGAGGCGGTCGCCGCCGCCGCCCAGGCGCGCCGGCTGGACCGAGAGGCCATCCGCGCGCGGTTCGACCTGCGCTTCTCGGCCACGGCCATGGCGCGGCGGTATCTGGACGTCTACGGCGACATCCTGGCGCGGCGGCCCTTTGCTGCGCCGATGCGGCCGCTGGAGGAAGAGAAGAGTTTCGCCGCCCTGAACTGAATCACGCCCTCGGCCGTTCGCTTCTGATCCTAGCCAGGGGGCGAACCGCAAGCGGAGACGCTTATGGACGACGCCTATTCGGTCCAGACCACCGCCGCCGACACCAACGACCAGGACGGGCTCGAGACCCTGATGGCGCTGAAGGACGGCGACGCCTTCCTGGTCGCCGATCACTGGGGAGACGTGAAGTCGGGCGCCGACGGCCTGTTCGAGCGGGACACGCGTCTGCTGTCGCGCTTCGTCCTGACGGTCGGTCGGGCGCGGCCGTCGCGGCTCAGCTCGGGCGTGACCAAGGACAACGTCTTCTTCACCTGCCATTCGACCAACCGGCCCCTGCCGCCGATGGGCGGGCGCTCGGCCCCGGCGGGGGTGCTGCATCTGGAGCGGCGGCGCTTCCTGTGGGACCGACGGCTGTTCGAGCGGGTGCGGATGGTCAACCACGGCGTCGAGGACATCCTGCTGCCGCTGACGTTCGAGTTCGACGCGGACTTCGCCGACATCTTCCAGGTGCGCGGCACCGTGCGGCCCCAGCACGGCGAAATCCATCCGCCGGTGATCGACGGGCGGCGCGTGACCTTCAGCTACACCGGGCTGGACGGGGTGGCGCGCACCAGCTGCCTGGCCTTTTCCGAGCCGCCCGCCCGCCTCAGCGCCAANCCGAGAAGCAAGCGCGGCGAGATCCACCCGCCCGTCATGGATGGTCGCCGGGTGAGCTTCAGCTACACCGGGCTGGACGGGGTGAAGCGCACCAGCTGCCTGGCCTTTTCCGAGCCGCCCGCCCGCCTCAGCGCCAACCGGGCCGAGTTCATGTTCAGCCTGCCGCGCGGGCGCAGCCTGGACCTGTTCGTCGAATGCGGCCTGGACGCCTGCGACCAGCCGGACGAGGAGCGCTGGCGCTGGCACTCCATCCTGGCGCGGCTGGCCATGCGGCGGCGACTGCGGCGCGGCGCCATCGTCGAGGGCGGGCGCAACCAGGGCTTCAACGACTGGCTGCGGCAGTCGCGGGCCGACATCGCCCTGCTGGTCACCGACCTGCCGACCGGCCCCTATCCCTATGCGGGGACGCCGTGGTTCTCGACCCCGTTCGGGCGCGATGGCATCATCACCGCCTGGCAGATGCTGTGGATCGACCCCGGCCTGGCCAAGGGGGTGCTGACCTATCTGGCCTCGCGTCAGGCGACCGAGACCAACGCCTTCATGGACTCCGCCCCCGGCAAGATCATGCACGAGACGCGCGGCGGCGAGATGAGCGTGCTGGGCGAGGTGCCGTTCGGCCTCTACTACGGCGGGGTCGACACCACCTGCCTGTTCATCGCCCTGGCCGGCGCCTACGCCAAGCGCACCAACGACTATGAGACGATCCGCGCCCTGTGGCCCAATCTGATCGCGGCGGCGGGCTGGATGAGCGACTATGGCGACAGCAACGGCGACGGCCTGATCGACTACGCCCGCGCGGCGGACACCGGCCTGTCGAACCAGGGCTGGAAGGACTCCGAAGACTCCATCTTCCACGCCGACGGCCGCTTTCCCAAGGGGCCGGTCGCCCTGCTGGAGGTCCAGGGCTACGCCTTCGCCGCCTGGAAGGCTCTGGCCGAGATGGGCGCGGTGCTCGGCGACGGCCGCGCACTCGAATGGGCGGCGCGGGCCGAGGCGCTGCGCGCCCTGGTCGAGGACCGCTACTGGATGGAGGACGAGGGCTTCTACGCCATCGCCCTGGACGGCGACGGGGAGCAGTGCCGCGCCGTCGCCTCCAACGCCGGGCATCTGCTGTTCATGGGCCTGCCCTCGCATGAGCGGGCGCGACGGGTGACGCGGCGGATGCTGACGGCCGAGTTCCGTTCCGGCTGGGGTCTGCGGACCCTGGCCAAGGGACAGGCCCGCTTCAATCCGATGAGCTATCATAACGGCTCGGTCTGGCCGCACGACACGGCCCTGGCGGCGGCGGGGATGGCCCGTTACGGCGAGCGGCGTGCGGTCGCCATGCTGCTGGGCGAGATCTACGGCTCCGCCGCGCATTTCCAGATGCGCCTGCCCGAACTGTTCTGCGGCTTCGTGCGCGAGACCGGCGAGCCGCCGATCGCCTATCCGGTCGCCTGCCTGCCCCAGGCCTGGGCGGCGGGGTCGGTCTTCCTGATGATGCAGTCGGTGTTGGGCCTGAGCATCGACGCCGCCGAGGGGCTGGTCGAGGTCAACAATCCCGCCCTGCCCGCCGGGCTGGACCGGCTGTCGATTACGCGGCTGAAGGTCGGCGACGGGGTGATCGACCTGCACTTCCAGCGCCTGAACGGCCACGTCGTGGTCATGCCGCGCGAGCGCAGCGGCGCGGTGAATCTGAGGGCGACGGGGTAGGTTCTGGGGAGTAACGCCTGCTTCGTCCTTCTCCCCTTGTGGGAGAAGGTGGCTCGCGCAGCGAGACGGATGAGGGGTGTGTCCGCACCGGCGTCCGTTTGTACATCCGGCCACAAAGCCCAAGCCTAGCGCTGACACCCCTCATCCGAGCGCCTTACGGCGCCCACCTTCTCCCACAAGGGGAGAAGGGCTTGGTTGGGGCGGCGCCTTTGGTTCTCCGATACTCAATAGGTTCCCAGCCCGCGCTCCAGCGCCTTCCTGAAAACGGTCGGTAGAGCCTTCGCCGCCTCAGCCGCTGTGGTCCATAGGAAGTCGCCCTCTCCTTCAGCCACATGCACTTCCAGCGTCAGGCTGAAGTGGGTGAAGACATGCTCGACCGATCCGGCCGCCCGCCAGTCCCCATCCATCGGCGGAGCAAACTCCGGCGCCGCGCCCCAATCCGAGGTCGGCAGGCCCGCCATGCCGCCCAGCAGCCCCTTGTCCGGCCGCCGCACCAGGGCGACACGCCCCGCGTCATCGGTCAGCACATAGGCGTGGCCGCGCCGATGCGGCCGCTCGGCCTTCTTCGTCTTCAACGGATAGCGTTCGGGCGCCCCCGTCTTCAGCGCCTCGCAGCCGAAGGTCAGCGGGCACTGGTCGCACAGCGGCGACCGGGGCCGACAGACGCCCGAGCCGAGGTCCATCAAGGCCTGCGCCCAGTCGCCGGGTCGATGGTCGTCGACGAACAGGGCGGCCAGGCGGCGCAGTTCGGGCCGCACGGCGGGCAGCGGCGTTTCGACCGCGAACAGGCGGCTCATCACCCGCTCGACATTGCCGTCGACGACGTTGGCGGGTCGGTCGAAGGCGATGGCGGCCACGGCGGCGGCGGTATAGGCGCCCACCCCCGGCAGGGCCAGCAGCTCGGCCTCGGTCTGCGGGAAGGCTCCGCCGTGATCGGCGGCCACAGCGCGGGCGCAGGCCAGCAGATTGCGTGCGCGGGCGTAGTAACCCAGCCCCGCCCAGGCGGCCATCAGCTCGGCGTCCTCGACGGCGGCCAGGCCGCCCACCGTCGGCCAGCGCGTGGTGAACCGCTCGAAATAGGGGGCGGCGTGCGGCACCGTCGTCTGCTGCAACATCACCTCGGACAGCCAGACGCGATAGGGGTCGGTCTTCGCCGTCGCCCCCGGCGGCGCGCGCCACGGCAGGCTGCGCGCATGGGCGTCATACCAATCGAGCAGGGCGGCGCGGAGAGAGGGGACGTCGGGCATGGGTCAGGCTATATAGGACGAATGCGTCGTCCCCTGCCCACCGAAAGCGAAGCGCGCGAAATCCTGGCCCGCCGCCGGACGCGCCCGCAACTGCGCCCGCCGCCCCCCGCGGGTCGGTCCTTGGCGCCGCTGATCAAGAAGCTGGACGCCCAGTTCGGGCGCGGCGCCTCGGCGCTGGAGCCGCGCTGGGTCGAGATCGTCGGCGAGCGGCTGGCCCGCGTCACCCGTCCGCAGAAGCTGACCAAAGGGCGCGGCAATGCGGGCGGCGTGCTGGAGCTGCGCGTCGCCGGACCCGCCGCCCTTCTGGTCCAGCACCAGTCGGCCGACATCATTCAGCGCGTGAACCTGTTCCTGGGCGCAGGCTCGGTCGAGAAGCTGCGTATCGCCCAAGGGCCGGTGAAACCCCTGCCCGCTTCGGGCGCCAAGCCCCGCCCGCGCGGCCGCGCCGTCCTGCCGCCCCTGCCTGCCGCAACGGAAGCGGCGCTGAACGCCTCGGTCGAAGCGGCGCCCGACAGCTTGAAAGCGGCCTTGGGCAAGCTGGGCCGCGCCGTGCTGTCGCAGCCTCCGCGCGACGAGGAGCGTTGACAAACCTTCGCCATCGGCGTTCTCGACATTCAGACGATTTCGCCAGCGCGCACGAATCGCGCGACGTTTCTGAATCTCATTTCTGACAAGGACCAGCCGATGGCCCCGATCTTCAAATACGCCGCCATGAGCCGCCGTGCGGCCCTGTCCGCAGCCGCCCTGGCCTCGATGGCCGTGCTGGCGGGTTGCTCGGGCGGCGGCGCCGGCGGCGCGGTCGAAGGGGACATGGCCAAGGGCGCCCCCGAAGGCGCCAAGGTCACGGTCGTGGAGTACGCCTCGGTCACCTGCGGCCACTGCGCCGTGTGGAATGAAGAAGTCTGGCCCGAGTTCAAGACGAAGTACGTCGACAACAACAAGGTCCGCTTCGTCTTCCGCGAATTCCCGACCCCGCCCCAGGACATCGCCGTCGCCGGCTTCCTGATCGCCCGCTGCGCCGGCCCGGACAAGTATTTCGACGTCGTCAGCGACATCATGGCCAGCCAGAAGGAATGGCAGGCGGGCGTCGCGCCGCGCACCACCCTGTTCCGCGCCGGTCAGGCCGCGGGCCTCAGCGAGCAGCAGATCAACGACTGCATCCGCGACAAGGCCGCCATCGAGGCCATGGAGAAGCGCATCCAGGCCGGCATCAGCGCCGGCGTGACCGGCACGCCCTACTTCACCGTCAACGGCGTGAAGGTGGCGGACACCTCGCTGTCGGGCCTGTCCGAAGTCATCGACGCCGAGCTGACGAAGTAAGTCGATGCTGCGGTCGCGCCTGACATTCAACGCCCTGTTAGGCGCAGCCGCCCTGGCGGCGGTCGCCGTCGCCAGCCCCTCGGCGGCGCTCGATCCGGCCGTGACGCGCGCCTCTGCGACGGCGGCCGTGCCCGCCGTCACGGCGGCGGACCGCGTGCTGGGCCGGGCTGATGCGCCGGTGACGGTGATCGAGTACGCCTCATTCACCTGCAGCCACTGCGCCCATTGGACCAATGACGTCCTGCCGCAGTTCAAGGCCCGCTACATCGACACCGGCAAGGTGCGCCTGGTGTTCCGCGACATGCCCACGCCTCCGGCCCAGATCGCGGCGACGGCGGCGGGCATCGCGCGCTGCGCCGCCCCGAACCGCTTCTTCGACGTGGCCCACAGCCTGATGAGCGGTCAGGCCGCCGCCTTTGAAAAAGGCGACGCCCGCGACTGGTTCGCCGCCGCCATCGCCGCCAGCGGCCGCAGCCAGGAGCAGATCGAGACCTGCATGAAGAACCCCGCGACCAGCCAGGCCCTGCAGGCCGAGGTCGACGGCGCCGTGGCGGCGGGCGTGACGGGTACACCGTCCTTCTTCATCAACGGCAGGCGGGTCAGCGACCATTCTCTGGAAGCCCTGTCGGCGGCCATCGACCCGCTGATCCGGGCGCGCTGATCGAGACGCGATGCAGTTCCAGCGCCTCCGGCTCGTCGGCTTCAAATCCTTCGTCGACCCGGCCGAGGTGCAGATCGAGGCCGGTCTGACCGGCATTGTCGGGCCTAACGGCTGCGGCAAGTCAAACGTGCTGGAAAGCCTGCGCTGGGTCATGGGCGCCAACTCGGCCAAGGCCATGCGCGGCCAGGGCATGGAGGACGTGATCTTCGCGGGCGCTGCGGGCCGTCCGCCGCGCAACCACGCCGAAGTCCAACTGACCATCGACAACGCCCAGAAGCGCGCGCCCCAACCCTTTACCGACAGCCCCATGCTGGAAGTCTCGCGCCGGATCGAGCGCGGACGCGGCTCGACCTATCGCATCAACGGCAAGGAGGTGCGCGCGCGCGACGTCCAGCTGCTGTTCGCCGACGCCTCGACCGGCGCCAACAGCCCGGCCCTGGTGCGTCAGGGCCAGATCTCGGAGCTGATCGCCGCCAAGCCGCAGAACCGCCGCCGCATCCTCGAAGAAGCCGGGGGCGTGGCGGGCCTGCACACCCGGCGCCATGAGGCGGAGCTGCGGCTGCGGGCGGCGGAGAGCAACCTCGACCGGCTGGACGACATCGGCAAGGAACTGGAGTCGACGCTGAACCGGCTGAAGCGCGAGGCGCGTCAGGCGGAGAAGTACAAGAAAATCTCGGCCGAGATCCGCGCGTTGCAGGCGGCCTTGCTCTACGTCCGCTGGACGGATGCGAAAACAGCGGCCGAGACGGCGGCGACCGAACTGCGCGAGGCTGACCGGCTGGTGGCCGAGACGACCACGGCGGCGGCGGCGGCCCAGACGGCGGCCCTGAACGCTCAGGAGGGCCTGAAGCCTGCGCGTGAAGAAGACGCGGTCGCCACCGCCCTGCTGAACCGGGCCATCATCGAGCGCGACCGGCTGGACATGGCCGAACAGGCCGCCCGCGCCGAGGTCGACCGCCTGAAGGCCGAGGTCGCCCGCATCGAGGCCGACCGCGCGCGCGAGGACGGCATGGCCGCCGACGCCGGGCGCGAGCTGGAGCGACTGGACCGCGAGCTAGAGAAGCTGAAGGCCGAGATCGCCGCCGCCCCTGAGCGCGGCCCCGAACTGGAACGCGCCCTGCTGGAGGCCGAGGACGCGCGCAAGGCCGCCGACGCCGAGGTCGAACGGCTGGCCGGGACGCTGGCCGCCGTCGAAGCCCGCGCCAACGCCGAAAGCGCCAGGAAGCGCGACGCCGAGGCCCGGCTGGCTCGGGTGAAGGGCCAGCACGAACAGGCCCGCCGCGAACGCGAGGCCCTCGGCCCGCTAGAGACGCCCGAGATCGATACGGCCAAGGCGGCGCTGGAAACCGCCCAAACCGAACTGACCGCCGCGCGCGAGGCCGTCGAGGCCGCCGAGGCCAAACGCAGCGACATCGCCCGCGCCGAGCAGGAGGCGCGCACCGCCGCCCGCGCCGCCGAGGACCGTCTGGGCCGCCTTCAGACCGAGGCGCGCGGGCTGGCGCAACTGCTGGTCACGGGCAAGCGCGAGCATCCCCCGGCGCTGGATCAGGTGTCGGCGGCCAAGGGCTATGAGGCCGCGCTGGCGGCGGCGCTGGGCGATGACCTGGACGCCGCGCTGGACGCCCGCGCCCCGGCGCACTGGGCGGGCGCCGACGCCGCGCCGCCCGACTGGCCGCAGGGCGCCGAGCCCCTGTCCGCCCATGTGACGGCGCCGGATCAGCTGGCGGCGCGCCTAGCCTTCTGCGGCGTGGTCCCGCGTGAGCGGATCGCCGAACTGGCCCGCACCCTGCCGCGCGGCGCGCGCCTGACGACGGTGGAAGGCGACCTTTATCGCTGGGACGGGTTCGTCAGCCGCGCCGAGGCGCCGCGCCCCGCCGCCGTGCGTCTGGCCCAGCGCACCCGCCTGTCGGAGCTGGAAGCCGACATCGACCTCGGCAAGCCCGCGCTGGAGACGGCGCAAGCCGAGCTGAAGGCGGCGGGCGAAGCCTTCCGCGCCGCCGAGGAAGAGGTGAAGGCCGCGCGGCTGCGTCCCTTTACGCTGGACAAACAGGTCGTATCCGCCCGCGACCGGCTGGAATCCCTGATGCGCGATCAGGCCCGCAAGGAGGCCCGCGCCCAGTCGCTGGACGAAACCGTCGCCCGGCTGGACGGCGAGGTTCAGGAGGCCGAGGCCGCCTTCGCCGAGGCCAGTTCGGTGGAGTCGTCCTCCGATGTCGTCGTCGGCCTGCGTCAGGAACTGACCGAGTCGCGCGGCGGGGCCGAGAGCGCCCGGCTGGCGGCGCAGGCCGCCCGCTCGACCCGCGACGAGGAAGCCCGCGACCGCGCCATGCGCGAGCAGCGGCTGGGCAGCCTGACCCGCGCCCGCGAGGGCTGGGTCACGCGATCCGGCGACAGCGCCGCCCGCCTCAAGACGCTGGAGCGCGACGCCGAGAAGGCGCAAGTCGCCCTGACAAAAGCCGAGGCCGCGCCCGCCGGTTTCGCCGAGCAGCGCAACGCCCTGATGGATTCTCTGGCCGAGGCCGAGAAGCGCAAGCAGACGGCGACCGACGCCGTCGCCGTGGCCGAAGCGGGCGCTCAGGAGGCAGACCGCGCCGCGCGCGCCGCCGAAACGGCCGCCTCCCAAGCCCGCGAAAGCCGGGCGGGCCTGTCCGCCCGCGCCGAGGCCGCCGCCGAAAAGCTGGCCGAGAGCGCCGCCAACATCCGCGAGACGGCGCAGATGTCGCCCGAGGAGTTGGGCCGCAAGCTGACCGACGACGCCATCGCTCGCCCGCCCGATGCAGCAGGCGCAGAGAGCCTGCTCTATGGCCTTGAGCGCGAACGCGAGGCGCTGGGCGCCGTCAACCTGCGCGCCGAGGAAGAGGCGGCCGAATACGGCGACCGGCTCAGCGCCATGAAGACCGAGCGCATCGACCTGACGCAGGCGATCGCCAAGCTGCGCGACGGCATCGACGAACTGAACGCCGAGGGGCGCGAGCGGCTGATCGCCGCCTTCGACGTCATCAACACCAACTTCAAGACCCTGTTCGAGGCCCTGTTCGGCGGCGGTCAGGCCGAGCTGAAGCTGGTCGAGAGCGACGATCCGCTGGAGGCGGGGCTGGAAATCTACGCCTGCCCGCCCGGCAAGCGGCTTTCGGTCATGAGCCTTATGAGCGGCGGTGAGCAGGCATTGACGGCAATGGCGCTGATCTTTGCAGTGTTCCTCACCAATCCGGCACCAATCTGTGTGCTGGACGAGGTGGATGCGCCGCTCGATGACCCCAATGTCGAACGCTTCTGCCGCATGCTGCACGAGATGCGCAGCCGCACCGACACCCGCTTCATCGTCATCACCCACAACCCGGTGACCATGGCGCGGATGGATCGGCTGTTCGGGGTGACCATG
>LM523386.1:0-10697 GCA_000941615.1 Parastrongyloides trichosuri
CAAATATAATAAAGCAAGCGGATAACATGTATTTAACTAGCAAAATTTACTAAAACGTTTGTCAATCTTTTTAATGATACTTGAAATATTAAATTAAATATATTTTAATGCAAAAGCTTTTAGTTTTTTTATTACAATTATTAGGTCAATCTTTATAAATGGAAAAGAAGATAAATGTAACCTTAAAAGATTTGAAAGAATAGTGCTGGCAAAAAAAGGCGGCATTGTATCTTTGGATCATTATTTATCTAAAGACAATCCTTAGATCTCACCACTAGTAGCCAAAACCTTTTGGAATAGAAACAACAGAGTAGTTAGATTCTTCTTTCCAACTGTAAAGGAAAAAAAAGTTAACAGAGAAGAATTAAAGGCGTTGATACGCTCTTTAGTGAAACGCCCACTTGCCAACCTATTGTTGAACTGCTACGATGCAGCTGAAAATTGGGACAGTATAATACCAATAGTAATAGGAACTTACAGCAATTAGGTACATTCAACAACAGAAGAAGAAAGAAAACATTAGAAGATAATATAGAACTCCTAAATTACCTAAACTACAAAGAAGATCAAATTAATCATGAAAAAATCATAGATAAAGTATGGAAATCTGCACCTAGTTTACTGTTAAGAAGATCACAATCCTATGTTTTGCTTTTTTGACAAAAAAAAGTCTTATCTTCTATTCTTCTACAGATGTAGAATATTAGAGTTTTTGACTTGTATGGTTATCTATTGCCTGTTTGCTACATAAAATAGCCAAAAATACAAATTTATGTACAAATATATACAAAAATATAAAAAATCAGTTTATCCGAAGAAAGATGATATCAAAATAGATATCAACAAGCCAAAAAATACCATTGGTGAATGATAAAGGAATTTTTAACAGTAGAGCTAACTGCACTTAGTTACTACCAAGATCCTCTCCCATACTACATATGGTGGGTACCGATCAGTATTCAAACTGCCAATGTATAAAAATACCTTAACTATATTAAATCATTGTATTAATCCAACATCCTGCTTGCGTCATCGAAATGACAAAAAAAAATAAAAATATTTAAATTTATAATTTTGCATATTTTATCTAGGTTATTTAAAAAAAGTTGATATCAAAAATAGATATCAACAAGCCAAAAAAACTCTATACTGTACATTTTTATAGAAGAATAGGAGATAAAATCTCCCTTTGCCAAAAACCCTTGAAATCTACATCTGGTTAGAAGGGTTGAGGCGTAAACGTTTCTTATCAAAATTCGGAGGTGTAGAAAAGAAATCTTCTTAACAAAAACTAACTGAATTTAGTTTCTGCCAAAAAGATCACTTATTCCACACACTGGAGGTTCCAGTCAGTTATCAAACTGCCGTTTTTAAACCGCTCCCGTATAAAAATACTTTGACTATATTAAATTATATTTTAAAATTCAAATAAACTTTGTTTTATATATATTTATATATTATTAACTATATTAATTAGATCACCCATTCCACACACTGGAGGTTCCGGCCAGTTATCAAACTGCCGTTTTTAAACCGCCCCTGTATAAAAATACTTTGACTATATTAAATTATGTTTTAAAATTCAAATAAACTTTGTTTTATATATATTTATATATTATTAACTATATTAATTAATTTCCAGACTGGAAACTTAGATGGATTTTTTTTACTATTTTATTTAACCTGAATGCTTCTCTTCTGCAAACCTTTCTTTATCACCTAGAAACTAAATTTTTATTAAAAGAGATATTTATTAGATGAATTAAATAGCTTAAATGCAAATTTCCCCTGTGAAATTGATTGTTTATTATTTGTGAATCTTTATTTATCTTGAATTAACCATAAATATATTCGGCCACTCAATTTTGTTTAATTTAAATAAAAAATATAAAGTCACATGTCAGAAAAAAAAATAAAAAATATAAAGTCACATGTCATAAGAAAAAGAAATAAAATTTGTGTGTTATGAACAGCATTATTTTTTGACATATAAAATTTATTAATATTAAATATGAAAAAATATTCACCTTTTACATAACATATCTTTATATTAAATTATTCAATTTTTAATGTATTATTTTTTTACTTCTGACAAATAAGTGCCATACTTTGTTATCCAGATAAACACTAAATACTTATTAAAGACAAATCCGAAGGCTGATTAATATATATTAACTTATTTATATATACAACTAACAATTATAATATGATTTTGAATTTTTTTATACTAACTTCCTATGTAAATCTGATACATATTACAACTTTTATTCATTTAAATTAAACAAAATTGAGAAGCCGAATATATTTACAGCTTATTTAAGAAGAATAAAGCTTCACAAATAATAAACAATCAATGGCATATGGGTAATTCGCATCCAGGTTTCATGATTCATCTAATAAATATCTCCTTTTATAAAAATTTATTTCCTAGGTGATAAAGAAAGAAAAGTATTCTTTTAATTAATTATTATATAATTATTATTAAATAGTCAATTATACTTTATAGGTTAAATAAATAAATTAATATATAGATAAAATTTTATGTAAATTTAAAAAGAAACATTTGACAAGCTAATAATTAATTAATTATGTTACATAGTAGAGATAAACGTATATCTCAAGGTAAAATTTTTTAATTATTATAATTTATTATACTGCATTGTTATATAATTGCGTTATTTTGCCAACAATGTTTGCATATTCTATACATTGAAAATAATGAAATTTTTTTTTGTCAATTACTACAATTATGCAATGTAATGTTTTTGTAGATAGAGACAGAATGCCATATAAAAAAGCAAACGGATAACATGTATTTAATCAGCAAAATTTACTAAAACGTTGTCATCCTCTGAAATGATACTTGGAATAATTAGATCAATCTTTATAAATAGAAAAGAAGAGCAAATAAACCACGAAGAAACTATTATCTAATCCTATTAAATATTACTAAAAATGCTAAACTTAAGACAAATCAAGGAAGTCCTCAACAAACCAGAAGAATGGTTCATCGATGGATGCAAATTATGGTTTCTAAACGATGAAATAGAAGGACTAAGAAACCTCCAGATACCTATTACATGTTACGGAGAATATGCAGGTAAGATGTACTTATTTGCTTCTAAAGAATACGGAATGAGCGAAGAAGGAAATTATGGAAAAAAAATAATTCATCTCTGGGACGAAGAAGGGATAGAAGATATCCCAGAGAGTGAAGAAGAAGATATAAATAAGGAACAATTAGATTTGGAGAAAGATGGCGGTAGAATAAGAGGCTACAGNATGAGCGAAGAAGGAAATTATGGAAAAAAAATAATTCATCTCTGGGACGAAGAAGGGATAGAAGATATCCCAGAGAGTGAAGAAGAAGATATAAATAAAGAACAATTAGATTTGGAGAAAGATGGCGGTAGAATAAGAGGCTACAGACTTGTCACGCCAGTGACAACAGGAGGAAGAAAGATCAAAGATATCCTCGAAGATTACAAAAGAATTGGGGGCGAGTATGACCAATTTATTAGCCCTAGAAATAAAAATGCTAGAACAACCAAGTGCGTTGGATCTAGCAATTATAGAAGCAATAATTGAAGAAAAGAAAAATTTAATAATAAAATTAGAAGGAGAAGAGGAATGGATAGGGATAACAAGACATTTTATCCCAGAGAAAACCGCATCAATGATATTAAGGAAAGTCAAAGACGAAACAATCAAATTAATGATGGCTACACAGCCTGGACAGAAGAGGCGGAAGACTATTGGCTGGCAACCAAAGATTGGCCATGGTCTAACGAAAATGAGAATGGAAGAATAAATAAACTAGCAGAAATAGCAAAAGCAGCATTCATAAAAGAACTAAGATGGAGAAAATTTATGAATAAACCAAAAAGAAGAGATGAGGAAGATGAAGATTACGAATGCAGATGGTCAGAAAATACGGAAGAATAGGGAACAAAAGAAATATGGAACAGATGGAAAATAGCTGAAATGAAGAGAAACGAGGAACCAGAAGAGAAAAGAATAGTTTTTGAGTCAGATAACACAATATGTATAAAGAATAAAGAAACAGGAGAATTCAGATGGGAAGAAAGACCAATGGAAGAAAGACAAGTAAAAAGAAGAAAGCTGGAGAACTAAAAAAATGATTTATTATGATCGAAAATAAATAAATAAAAGATGCATAAAAGTAATATGTGTTTAATATTTATGTATTTTTTTTAATAATCGTTTTTTTTATTCGAGACCATACAACAAAAGAGAAAGATGTTTAATGAATAAAGATATATAACAAAATTAAAAGAAAAATCCTCTTTGAAACTAGGCGTAACAGATAGGGTTGCCGCTGACCGCTGGACTTGAGTCACCTTCCCAGGCTTTAAAAGGGTTTATTAGCCGTTGTGGGACCGGTGGGGGTACAGTAACCACCTCCTGGACGACCTGAGGCAAATTTGGAGCTGAAGGATGGACCAAAATAGCTAAAAGAAAGAAAAGTTAAGAAAAGAATTAACATCAAATTTACAACTAATTTCTCGCAGAATGCGACGTCTAGAAGCACTCTGGTGACGTCTCAACATGAAGGCTTCTAATAAAAGGATTAAAAAGAAAAATAAGATAGCAGCAATCCAATATATAATATATTGGGTCAACATGGCAGTTAACTCAGTATAAAAAGACATTTTTGAAACTGAAATTAGAATATTAAAATATGAGGAAATAAATAAACCTACCAGCAAATCGTTGAGATATAGCTTTAAAAAATTAATTAATTAAATTAATGCGAGACAATTTTTATGGCTAAATGAACCAGTAAATCGTTGAAGTATAACTTTAAAATTAAATTAAAATTATTTGTTAAAATGATTAAATGAAAAAAATGCAAGGGTGGCACTAGTTTGAAAACAAAGAAAATAGAAAATCGTGGTTTGGAGAAAATTTTGGAAAAATGACGAGAAATACCCCGCCCATTAGAAGAATAAAAGGATATTCTAATACAATCAAGCATAAATAAAAGATTAGGGCCAAAAAGATCAGAAAAGATTGATGTCATATAAGGAAATCTCGAAAAGTCCATATATGGTCAAAAATCCCACTAATCTTCGAGGCTCTAAGAAATTCAAGTCACTAAAAGCAGAAAATAATATAATTAAGCAACCTACCAATGATCAGGAGGTTAAAAGTTTCAGAGGAAGAGGAGACGTAAATAGAAGGCAAAAATACACATCAGGTAAAGCAAAATATTAAAGATGCGCCTTCAAAATAGACGTATATCACTATAAAAAGGAAGACTCAGAGAATAAACAGGGAGTTGATCCATCAGTAGTAGTAAATTTTGATTAGTAAATATATTGTTGATTAATTCTAAATAAAATAAGTATTTTCATGATCACTGTGTGTTTATTTATTTTGTAACTGGGAGTAATTCTAATTACTCCACTCTAGCTGAAGATAAAAAAAGATATAAAATGAAGGTATCTTTTACGGCGGGTTCGTACACGTCGCCAACTGATGGAGGAGAGAGACCGGGCCATGGATAATGCTATGGAAGCTGATGCAATGAGAATGGATATAGTAGAAGGTTTGACCGATAACGTTACGGATAAGAAGGTTATTGAAGAGGGAGTTGGTAATGATGTAGTCAGTCACGACTGGGTAGAATTCTCGGAGCAGTTGTTTGGGAAGGAGGTTTCAATTATGGAGGAAGCTGTTTTTAAGAAGCTTGTCAAGATAACACACGAAGAGATAGGGCATTTATCGGCTAATTATGTTAGTGCTACGCTCTTGAAGAGGGTATATGAAAAGATGTTGCCAGGAAATTTTAGACGCTTGATTAGACAGGTGATAGATGGATGCGAGAGATGTTTGGAATTTAATAGAAGACTATATAAAAGGGACTGGGATAACAAGATGGAAATGCCACAAAGACCACTCCAGAATTGGGCCACAGATGTGTTGGGTCCACTTGAAGAACATGGAGAGAAGTTTCACATTTTGGTTACTACAGATATGTATAGTCGAATGGTCTGGCTTGGGAAACTGAAGGATGCTACTAGTAGGTCCATCATTAAGTGTTTTAAGAAACTATTTGGTGAAGCAGAAAAGCCCGCGGTACTTCGGGTGGATAATGCCAGATACTTTACGTCAAAAGAGTTTCAGTTGTTTTTAAAGGAAGAATTGGTCCAACATAGTACTGCAGTACCTATGCACCATAATGGGAATTGTGTTGCGGAGCGTTTGATAGAAAAGGTCGGTTTAATGTTAAGTAATGAGGAACGACCTATGTCGTTAGCAATACAAAGAGTAGCTAAGAAGGTGAATTTAGGTGAACGCTTAGATGATGTTTTACCATACGAAGCCCATTATGGGCAACCACCGCGTCTGGTTGTTGATTATTTAAGAGATTATCAGAAGAATTGGGTTGCTAAGAAAAGGTTAGACCTCTAGCCAGAAAATAAAGTTTACGCTAGGGTCAGTAACCATAAGAAACTAGGGCCAAAATGAATGGGACCATTTGAAATCTTAAAGACCGATGGGAAGACGTTCAAGATTAGGAAAGGGAACAAGATTTTGGGGAGAGACATTACGGACATCCGGTTTATGGGTAGAAAAGAAGTAACTGTTGCTGCTGGGAGTTATGGTCATAAGGAGGTTTTGGAGGAGAAGCCTACGTTAAAGGCCTCCATTTAAGAGAGGATGAGTGAAGTATATGTCTTAGAAAGACTGTCTGGGACGGGATACCAATTAATTTGTGGAATTATCAAATTTACTGAATTTATTTAAATGTTAAAGGCATTTAATTGTTAATTTTTCACCTAATTGTTAATTCGTTTAATTTTGTTATTGTTGTGTTACTCGGTAATTTTTTGTTAAGTTGTTAATTATTTTTGTTAATTGTTATTGTTTAGTGTTAGTTACTAATAAAATTTTACTCTATTATTCCGGACCACGAATAGCTGAATTTTATCTGTGTACGATTTGTCTTAAAACATACATCTTTTCGTACTTTCTAAAACAATTCACTTTATCTATTCCCCAAAACATTGTTTTCATCAAACTCTTCTTTAATAAGAATCTTGTAAAAGTGTTCAATCCATAATCATCAAAAAGTTTCTGTGGTGAAGCAAGGTTCTTATCTTCTTTATAATCATCTCTAATATCATCTCTTTCTTTAAAAACAATAATTAAGGCCTTTTTCACCATGTTAAACAAAATCTGGTCACAATTTTCAAACATTAAATTATCTTTCCATAAAAGAATCCACGCATATGGTATCTTTGTGAACACCATTTTTATACAAGGCCATGTAGTTGCAAATTTGAATCTTAACATTTCTTCTAAAGTTTCTTTGTGCTCATTAATGGCATCAAAATATTGGTCCTCTCGCAGAAAGTAGAACTGTTTAAAAATTGTTAAATTGAATTCAGGAATACTTTTAATAACATTTTTTTCCCTTCTTACCAAAATTCTCTTTCCTTTTCTCTGTCTTTTTTAATTGTTAATTCTATTTGATATGAATCCATATCGATAATGCATATATAAGTCCTTATCAAATTTCTCTGTAAAATTTATACCATCAGCTCCTTCTCTTTCAGAGGACAATCTTTAGAAATAACCTTCAAATACTTGAAGATCAAAATTGTGGTCGGCATTAATATTGTACTTGAAAAGCGTTGATACAAAGGAACGAACAAAAACTTCTCTTTCTTTCGAACCAACTGAGCCATCCTTGACAATAACATCTTTTACCACTTTATTATCAATCAAATCTTGGATAGTTTTTTCAATCATAGCTAATACGTAAATATAATAGATAAAATGATCTAAACTTACTGTTTAAATGCTTGTAGTCTTTGGAATTATATAAAATTCCAAAAAAGCTTGATTCTTTTTTTGGTTTCACAACAAGAAATTGTAAACTTTGCATAGAATAAAATGAAAAGTATAACCCTTTATTTTTTGCATGTTAAATTAGCATTATTCATAACTTTAGGTTAAAGCTTTACTTATATAGTAAAGTGTACTATTCATTTAAAGGTAAGTTTATGAATATTTCTATATAAAATATTTATTTTTTTTAATTTTAGATAGAATTTTATTTGCTGTCAAAAAATAACAAAGTAAGTTTAAAAGTTTAAACTTTTCTAACATTTCTTTATTTTTAGAACATCAAATTTTGGATAAAAATTTTTTTTTGTAAGTTTATATTCTTATAAGTACCTACTAATTAATCACATTTTAGGATTACGGACCTTTCAGAAGTTAAAGTACAAATGTAAGTTGGATAACACTTTCGATATATTAATAACTTTGCAATTTCAGAATAATACCTATTCCTTTGGAAGAAATAATGTGAGTATGAAAAGTCTTAAAACTTAGCTTAATTTTTTCTAATTTCAGTATTATATCAAGAATAGTTGCAGGGACCATCAAAATAAATAAGATTCATGTATGTTTTTTTTACTTTTAATAATTAAATAAATAATTTTTGATAATATTTTTCTAATTTCTATTGTTTCAATGGTTTAATTGGTGCCTCATAAAGTGCTAATTATAATTTTTTTGCGAAATTTATTTTTTTATATCTCATCACGATCATTGTATACCATTTTGTAACTGGCACTCCTATAAATCTATGTGGGATGCTAAAAGCGAAAATTACCGTTAGTAATGGTAGATAATTACAGTTACAAACTGCAATTAATTACTGTTTTATTTTAGTGAGTATCTAATTATTATATTTATTTTTTTACAATGTTGGAATAATGATATTTTTTTAATATTAAAATATGTGACAAAATCATTTATTTAAAAAATGTCATTTGTGAGTCAAATTGACACAGAAATTGCACTAATTTTGCAAATTTTATAAAAATGTAGGAAAAATGACACATATTTTTATGCACAATAAATTATTTAGTTTAGAAAGAAATATCGTAATTATCGAAGTTAAAGAAATCATTGTAACAAATTAAGATATTTAGTTTTTTAATTTAAAATTTATTCTAATATTTTAAGTTTTATTACTTAATAGATCTATATGAGTATATTACCTTTAAAATGTTTTCGAAAACTGATGATCTTTAAATAAACACCTAGTTCAAATTATTTTCTACTTTTCAATATTTACTGAATTATTAAGAGATACTCTACTTTCTGTTGTTTTCTCATTATTAAATCTAGGTTATATTTTGTTTGACATGCTCTTACAAGTATCTAACAATGTTTTTACATTATTGTTCGAAACATATTCTATTGTTAATGAATATATTGACTTAATTGCAACTTTGCTTTCAGCAAAATGTTTCTTAGCAACATCAGTTTTTCCATTTACAGTTTTGTTTGTTAAAGTTGAAAGTGAGTTAAAGTACTCAAGAAGTGTTTTGTCGTCAATATATATTGTTGTATCAAGAATCATAAATAAATTTATTGTTTTTAGTAAAGCTAAGACACTTGAACTATAACAATTTGATTCTTTATAAGTTGTAGAAAATTTACGTTTAAAACCTTCATTTTCCTCATAAAGACAGATACTAATTTTTTATTGTTTTCGTTTTTAATGTCATTGTCATTAATTAGGTAATAAATATGACCATGGATAGAGTCATCTGTTGGGATGGAATCAAAATACAAGATTGAGTTTGAGGGAGGATGATGCAATACGAGAAAGTTTTTTAACGCTGCTTGTAGCTTGGCCCAATCCATAAATCTGCGTTCTGTTATTTCATATTTTTCTGTAGCTGTAGGATGAAGACTAGCAGTGGTTTGACTGAATTCCTTAATATGTCGTCCTACGTACGACAATTTTCCTAATACTGTTTTTGCTTCTTTATTATTGGTTGGCATTTCTAATAGTTCGAGCTCAGATTTTTTATCTGTCTGTACGTGTATGCCTGTTGCATCAACTATGAAATCCATGAATGTGACTAATGTTACGTTCCATTGTGATTTAGACAAGTTAATTTTTAAATGATAATCGTTGCATAACTGGAGAAACTTAAAAACGTTAGTTTCTAGTTCTTTACCTACACCGTATAATAACGTATCGTCGATATAGTTGTTCTATTTTTCGTTGATATATCTGTGCTGAACATGGATATCCAAAGTTAAGAACGTTGCTTGTATACGCACCGTAACAAGTTGAAAATTAAAAAATATATCTATTAGACAGAATAGTTGCGTAGAAATCAAAACGGTAAAATCGTTTAGATCCGGCTATGCGGTTTTGAATATCTTGCTGAAAAATAAGAGAGATAAATTAGTTGAATAAATTTATTTACTTCTTTAGCATTTATAACCAGCCGTGGTTTTGCTTCGTTTATAATGTGTGTTGGAGACGTAAGGTAAGGGTTGGTTTCTTGAACAATCTTTTCTTCTATGATTTCTTTACGTAACGTCTTCGCAAGGTACTCTAGCATATTACCCTTGGTTTTATAACTTCTAATGAATTTACGTGAAGGAGGGCTTGTTAGAGAGATAGAAGTTTCAAGAATAGGTTCAAGAAGGGTATCATCAAAGATTTTCCTTTTATTCATTAGGTAATACATATACATATATTGGTTTATATATACTTCACTTTCTTTGCTTTTGACCTGTCACTACTTTATTTTACTCTAATAAAATTTATTGTGTTACTTATGTCTAGAATTCACATGATGAACCCGACGTGATATGCTACTATACTATCCAGACATTCACACACCAAA
>LM523390.1:0-10446 GCA_000941615.1 Parastrongyloides trichosuri
CCGTGACGTGGTCGATGTCCAGCACGTCGATGGTGGTGAAGCCGTTGGCTTCCAGCAGCTCGATTGCGGCGGCGTCCAGCTCGTCGCCCGCCTCGGCGTAGATCTCGCCGGTCTGGTAGTTGACGGCGTCAGCGGCCAGATACTTGGTCAGCAGGGCGTCAGCCGCCAGCGACAGCGACTTCAGACCGCCGTCGGCCAGCTTCTTGGCGGCGCGGGCGCTGATCTTCTGACCGGCCGGGGCGACCACTTCGCCGGTGTCGGCGTCGACCAGGTCGAACTCCGGCTTCACGCCGCGCCAGCGTTCCGGCTTGTAGGGCGTGACCCAGCCTTCGCCGCGCTTCTCGTACGGAACCGTCTCGTAGAAGGTCTTGAGGATTTCCTCGCCGTCCATGCCGAGTGCCAGCAGGAAGGTGGTGGCGGGCAGTTTACGACGACGGTCGATACGAACGTAGACGATGTCCTTGGCGTCGAACTCGAAGTCCAGCCACGAACCGCGATAAGGAATGACGCGGGCGGCGAACAGCAGCTTGCCCGACGAGTGGGTCTTGCCCTTGTCGTGGTCGAAGAACACGCCCGGCGAACGGTGCATCTGCGAGACGATGACGCGCTCGGTGCCGTTGACGATGAAGGTGCCGTTCTCGGTCATCAGCGGGATTTCGCCCATGTAGACGTCCTGCTCCTTGATGTCCTTGACCGAACGGGCGCCCGTTTCTTCCTCGGTCTCAAAGACGATCAGGCGCAGCTTGACCTTCAGCGGCGCGGCATAGGTCATGTCGCGCTGGATGCATTCCTCGACGTCGTACTTCGGGTCTTCGAACTCGTAGGAGACGTATTCCAGGACGGCGCGTTCGTTGAAGTCCTTGATCGGGAAGACCGACTTGAAGACCGCTTCAATACCCTCGTCGTTGCGCAGACCGGGGCGCGACTCGCGCTGCAGGAACTGCTCATAGGAAGCGCGCTGAACCTCGATCAGGTTCGGCATCTGCACGGCTTCGGGGATGCGCCCGAAGCTGTAGCGAATGCGCTTCTTGCCGGTAAACGACGTGGCGGCAGCGATCTTACCCAAGGCGAGACCGTCGGTGGACTTGGCCATTCTGTTTTCCCAATCGCGGCCCCTTGCGAGGCCCGCTCTCAATGCAGCAGCCACGGCGCGCCGACCGGCGATCCGTGACCGTAAATGTCTCTCGGCGTCCACCCTCGACCCGCATGCGGATCAGGACGCCTGGATGTATCCGCCCCCTTGGGGAGGGGCGACGCCTTCGCACCGGTCGGAGGGCGACAAACCGGGCCTCGGCGCTTTCGCGCGGGATTCATGGAATCTGCGGAGCGCGCATATATACGCCCTTCTTCGGCGAAATAAAGACCCCTCACGCGAGCAGTCGACAGTTTCGATCAGCGTGATAAGCCTAGCCTTATGAAGCACATCGTCCTGCCCGCTCTCGCCGCCCTGTCGCTTGCCGCCTGCGCCTCGACGCCCGATGTCGACTACCCCGGCCTGCGTGAGCCGGTCGGCCCGGCTACGCAGGAAAACTGGGAGGTCGGTCAGGCCGCCTATCTGATGTGGAACGGGCAGCGTCGCGGCTGGACCTCGACGGAATCCGGCCTGCAATACCGCCTGATCGGCAAGGCCAACCCCAAGGGCGAGCAGCCGACGGCGACCGACACGGTCAAGGTCCACTATCGCGGCACCTTCATCGACGGGCGCGAGTTCGACAGCTCCTATTCGCGCAACGAGCCGACCAGCTTCCCGCTGAACCGTGTCATCAAGGGCTGGACCGAGGGCGTCGCCCTGATGCGCGAGGGCGAAACCTATCAGTTCGTCATCCCCGCCGATCTGGCCTACGGCCCTCGCTGGATGGGCACGGAAATCCCCGCCAACTCGACCCTGCGCTTCACGGTCGAGCTGCTGGAAGTGAACCCCGAGCGCTAGTTCAGGTCCATGCCCGGCCTCCAGCCGCTCTCGGCAAGGAAGGTCTTGGCGTCCGTCATCTGCAATATCGCCCGCAGCGCCGCCTTCTTGTCCGGCGCGCGGCGATAGTAGGCCTTGGCGATGCGATAACCGGCCCAGTAGCCCAGATCCCCCGGTTTCTCCGGCGTGGAATTATAGACCCAGTCCTTCAGGTCGGTCTTGTCGATATCGGCGAGGAAGGCGGTCTCGATCTCGAGTTCACGGCCTCGGGTCTGCGGCTCGAGATAGGTATAGGCCGGCGCGCCCATCAACAGTTCGGTCACGAACTCCGCGACGCCCTCGGCCAGCGACACCTCCAGCACCGTGAACTGCTCTTTTTCTGTAAGCTCCGGCGCCTGCTGGGTGTGGACATACTCGTGGATCAGAACGCCTACGAAGCGGTCCTCGATGTCGGGATTGATGAAGTCGGTGGCGCAGAGAGCCTCCAGCCCCACCTGGATGCCGTCCACCGGACTGCCGACCGCAACCGGACGACCGCGACCGATCACGAAAGTCGCTGCAGGAAACTGCGCCTCGGGATACTGATCGATGAAACGGGCCAGCCCCTCGGCGACCCGCGCACGGACGCGCGGCAGGTGGTCGGCGCAGGCCCGCGCCTCGACATAGATTTCAGGCCGGGCGGCCATGGCCTCCGCCATCCTCGCGCCCGTCACCCTGCGCACCTTCGCCAGATGCGTCAGACCGGTGGAGCCGCCATCCAGATAGGCCTGCAGTTGCTCGGCGCTCGGCCGTCCGGCGGCGCTGTCGTAAAGCGTGTAGAAGCGGTCAACGTCGCCGGTCTCGATCACGGGTTCATGGCCGGCGCGATCGGGCGACGGCGCCTGGGCCGCACTGGCCGGAGCCGACGCTGAAATCGCCATCACCACGGCGACGCTCGCCAAAATTCGCTTCCCGTCCATGTGATCTCCCTCGCCTTGTGACGCCATCGTCAGGCTAGTACGCAACCGTAGCCGATGAAATCCGCCTCCGCGCAGGCGACCCAAACATGACGTCGAATTCATCCGCCCACGTCGGGCTTGACCATAGCCGCAACGCACAGTGATCTGCTGCGTCCTCGCCGCCTTGCCGGAAAGTCCCCTGATGATGCGTCCCGCCGCCCGCCTGCTTGTCACCGCCTGCGCCTCCGCCTTGCTGTTCAGTCCCGGTGCGGCGCTAGCCCAGGTGGGAACGCCCGCCCTGCCCGTCGCCCTGGCGCCGATCCCGGCGGCCAAGGACGAGGCCTATCCCGGCGTCATCAAGCTGGATGTCGACGCCACCGACATCGACCGCCGCCTGATCCAGGTGCGCCAGACCATTCCGGTCAGCGGCCCCGGTCCTCTGGTCCTCTTCTATCCGCAATGGATTCCCGGCAACCACGGCCCGGTCGGCCCCGTCGCCAACGTCGGCGGCCTGACCTTCACCGCCGAGGGGCGGCGGCTGGAGTGGGTGCGCAACACCGTCCAGCCCTGGGCCTATCAGATCGAGGTTCCGGCCGGCGTGACCGAGGTCGAGGCCGCCTTCCAGTGGCTGACGCCGATCGAGGGCAGTCAGGGCCGCGTCGTCGTCACGCCCGAGATGCTGAACATCCAGTGGGAGAAGGCCCTGCTCTATCCGGCGGGCTATTATTCGCGTCAGATCACCTTCCGGCCGACGCTGAAACTGCCTCAGGGCTGGAACTACGGCGTCGCCCTGGACACCGTCAGCTTCGAGAACGGCCTGGCGACCTTCGCCCCCATTACGCTGGAGCATCTGGCTGACAGCCCCGTCTTCGCCGGCGCCCACTATCGCCAGATCGACCTGGATCCGGGCGGCCGTTCGCCGGTGCGCCTGAACGTCGTGGCCGATGACGCCAAGATGCTGGAGGCGACGGACGAGCACGTCCAACTGCACCGCAACCTGGTCCAGCAGGCGGACCGCCTGTTCGGCGCGCGCCACTTCAACCACTACGACTTCCTGCTGGCTGTGACGGACAAGCTAGGCGGCATCGGCCTGGAGCACCACCGCTCGTCCGAGAACAGCGTCGATGTGAAGTACTTCACCGATCGCGAGGCCACCCTGGCCGACCGCGACCTGCTGGGGCACGAATACACCCACAGCTGGAACGGCAAATGGCGCCGCCCGGCCGATCAGCTGACGCCCAATCTGAACGAGCCGCTGCAGAACTCCCTGATGTGGGTCTATGAGGGCCAGACGCAGTACTGGGGCCTGGTCCTGACCGCCCGCGCCGGACTGATGTCCAAGCAGCAGGCGCTGGACGTCCTGGCCATGAGCGCCGCCAGCTTCCAGCACATCCCCGGCCGCCAGTGGCGCGCCATGCAGGACACCACCAACGACCCCATCATCAGCCAGCGCCGCCCGCAGCCGTGGAGCAGCTATCAACGCAGCGAGGACTATTACCGCGAAGGCGCGCTGATCTGGCTGGACGCCGACACCCTGATCCGCGAGCGCACAGGCGGAAAGAAGTCGCTGGACGACTTCGCTAGGGCCTTCTTCGGCGTCGAGGACGGCGACTGGGATCCGGCCCCCTACACCTTCGCCGATGTGGCCTCGACGCTGAACGGGGTGCAGGCGAACGACTGGGCCGCTTTCCTGCGCGAGCGGCTGGACGCGGTCGGCCCCGACTCGCGCGGTCCGCTGGACGGCTTCGAACGCGGCGGCTACCGCCTAGTCTTCAAGGAAGAGCCGTCAGGCTACATGGGCGCCCTGTATAAAGAGCTGGGCCGCAACGACTTCACCTATTCGCTCGGCTTCATGATGAACGGGTCGAACCGGATCACCTCCGTCCTGTGGGGCGGCCCGGCCTTCGAACAGGGGCTGACGTCGGGCTGGGAAGTCGTCGCCGTCGGCGGCCGCGCCGCCTCGGCCGACGCGCTGAAGGAGGCCGTCACCGCCGCCAAGGGGACGTCCGAACCGATCGAGCTGATCCTCAAGAACGGCGACCGTTTCAAGACGGTGCGCTTCGACTACCACGACGGCCTGCGCTACCCCCACCTGGAGCGGATCGAGGGCACGCCCGACCGCCTGGGCGACATCCTGAGCCCGCGTCGTCGATAGAGAACACCGCCAAAACTGCCTTCTCCCCTCGGGGGAGAAGGTGGCTCGCGGAGCGAGACGGATGAGGGGGGCGTCTGCTTCGCGCACCTCCATCAGTCGTTCTGCCTGCTGAAACCGCCCCCTCATCCGAGCGGCTCCGCCGCCCACCTTCTCCCCCGAGTGGAGAAGGGTTACGAGAACAACATGACCCTGACCCATCGCCTGCCCGCCGCCGCCCTCGCCCTGCTGCTGACCTCGGCCGCCTCGACCGCGCTCGCTCAGCAATGGACCGGCCCGCAGGCCCCCGCCGCGCCGACGCCTCAGAACACGCCCCTGGCCCTGCCCCGCGCCCTGCCGCCGATCCCGGCGCCGACGGCCGAGGCCTATCCCGGCGTCATCCGCTATGAGGTCGACGCCACCGACGTCGAGAAGAAGATCGTCCGCGTGCGCCAGACCATCCCGGTCACGCCCGGCCATCTGGTCTTGCTCTATCCGAAGTTCCTACCGGGCAACCATGCGGCGACCGGCCCGATCCAGCTGGTGTCCGGCGTGACGGTGCAGGGCGGCGGCGCCCGCATCGACTGGCTGCGCGACACCATCGACCCCTACGCCTTCCACATCGACGTGCCGCAAGGCGTCAGCGAGATCACCGTCGACTTCCAGTGGCTGACCCAGCCGGACAGCTCGACCTGGCGCGTGGTCATGACGCCCGAGATGGTCAATCTGCAGTGGGAAAAGGCCCTGCTCTATCCGGCGGGCTATCGCTCGACCGGCATCACCTTCGCCCCGTCGATCCGCCTGCCGCAGGGCTGGAAATACGGCGTGGCGCTGGATACCGAGAGCTTCGTCGACGGCCTGGCGACGTTTGCGCCGACCGACCTCTACACCCTGATCGACAGCCCCCTGTTCGGCGGCGCCAACTTCCAGCGTATCGCCATCGATCCGCGCCGCGGAAACGGCGAAGGCGCCGTCCACCTGAACATCGTCGCCGATGCGGCCAAGGATCTGGCCCCCACGACCGAGCAGTTGGGCTGGTTCGAGAACCTGGTCACCCAGACCGACCGCCTGTTCGGCGCACGCCCCTATGACCGCTACGATTTCCTGGTCGCCGCCACGTCGAAGATGGGCGGCATCGGGCTGGAGCATCATCGTTCGTCCGAGAACTCGGTCCCAACCGACTTCTTCACCAACTGGGGCAAGAGCATGGGGGCCGTCGGCCTCTTGCCGCACGAGTTCGTCCACGCCTGGAACGGCAAGCGCCAGCGCCCAGTCGACGAACTGACCGCCAACCACAACATCCCGACCCAGAACACCCTTCTGTGGGTCTATGAGGGTCAGACCGAATACTGGGGCGATGTGCTGACCGCCCGCTCGGGCCTGGCCTCCAAGGAAGACATTCTGGTCACCGTGGCCGAGAACGCCGCCTTCTATGACAACCAGCCGGGCCGCGAATGGCGCCCGCTGCAGGATGCGAACAACCACAACCTGCTCGGCTATCGCACCTCGAACCCCTATTCGTCGTGGATGCGCGGCACGGGCGACTACTATCGCGAGGCCCTGCTGATCTGGCTGGACGCCGACACCCTGATCCGCGAGGCGACGGGCGGGAAGAAATCGCTGGACGACTTCGCCAAGGGCTTCTTCGGCGGCGACGACGGCTCCTGGGCGCCGCGCGGCTATACGTTCGACGACGTGGTCGCGGCTCTGAACGCGGTCCACCCGCACGACTGGGCCGGTTTCCTGCGCACGCGCCTCGACGCCAGCGGCCCGGACGCCAGGGCCCCGCTGGACGGTCTGGCGCGCGGCGGCTACCGCCTGACCTACACCGACACCCTGACCGCCGACGAGAAGCGCATCCAGTCGGGCTGGGCCAACGACTTCCAGTATTCCCTGGGCTTCACCCTGTCCTCGTCGAACAAGCTGACCGGCGTCCGCTGGGGCGGCCGCGCCTTCGAGGCCGACATCGGGCCGGGCTGGGAGCTGGTGGCCGTCAACGACATCGCCGCCTCGGCCGAGAAACTGCGCGACGCCGTCACCGCAGCCAAGGGAACCGACGCCCCGATCCGCCTGCTGCTCAAGAACGGCGACCGCTACCGCACCGTCGATTTCGACTATCACAACGGCCTGCGCTACCCGCGCCTGGAGCGGATTCCCGGCACGCCGGATCGGTTGGGCGACATCCTCAGCCCGCGCCGTCGCTAAGGGTCCAAAGGCGCGCCGAACAGATCACGGCTTGGCGCGACCGGCCGGGGCGGTTTAACCTGTCAGGGACGGGCGCCGCTTCGGACCGCCCACATGAGAACTCGGCCCATGCCGGAGACCCCTGGCGCGCCCGGACGGCGCGACACGCGGTCCCTGCCTCGGAGGCCCCGCAACAGCGGTGCTTTCGATCGAGACGCGCCCCTCTACGGCGCGCTCGACCTGGGGACCAATAATTGCCGCCTGCTGATCGCGCGTCCGGCGCGTGACGGCTTTCGCGTGGTGGATTCCTTCAGCCGCATCGTGCGCCTGGGCGAGAGCCTGTCGCGCACCGGCCGCCTGGACGATCGGGCGATGGACCGGGCCTATGACGCCCTGGCCCTGTGCGCCGAGCGCCTGGTGCGCAAGGGCGTCGATCCCAACCGCCTGACCGCCGTCGCCACCCAGGCCTGCCGCATGGCCGAGAACGGCCCCGCCTTCGTCGAGCGGGTGCGGCGCGGCACCGGCCTGCGGCTCAGGATCATCGATCCGTCCGAGGAAGCCGCCCTGTCGGTCGCGGGTTGCTTGAACCTGTTCGATCCGCGCGCCGAGGCGGTGCTGGTGATCGACGTCGGCGGCGGCTCGACCGAACTGTCCTGGCTGATGAAGGGGCCGCGCGGCTTCGAGACCGCCGCCTGGATGTCGGCGCCGCTGGGCGTGGTCAGCCTGGCCGAACGCCACCCCGAGCCGGAAGGCAGCCCGCCTGAGTGGTATGAGGCCATGGTCGCCGACTTCGGCGCCGCCATCGCTACGGGCGGTCCCGAAGGCCCCGACTTCCTGGCGCGCGTCGGCGCCGGGCGCGGGCATCTGGTCGGCACCTCGGGCGCCATCACCAGCCTGGCCGGGATTCATCTGGAGCTGAAACGCTATCAGCGTGATCTGGTCGACGGCCTCTGGATGACGCGCGGCGACTGCGAAAGGGCGGCCGACCGCCTGATCGCCCTCGGTCCCGCCGGGCGCGCGGCCGAGAACTGCATCGGGCCGGACCGCGCCGACCTGGTGCTGGCGGGCGCAGCGATCCTGGAAGCCGTACAGCGCGCCTGGCCGTGCGAGCGGGTGCGCGTGGCCGACCGCGGCCTGCGCGAAGGCCTGCTGCTGCAGAAGATGCGCGAAGACCGGCAGCCTAAGCCGCGCCGTCGCCGTCGTCGCAAACGCAGCGGCGGCAGCGGCGCTTCCAGCGAATAGGCGCGGGTCAGTTCACCTCGACCGGCAGGTCGATGTCGCACACCGAAAAGTCCGCGCCCCTCGCCGCCCGCGTGGTCTCCACCAGGGCGCGGAACGGCGCGCTTGAGCCGTTCAGAACACGCACCGACGGCCGCTCGCCCTCGGCCATATCGCCCGCCACGTGCACGCGCGTCATGCGGTCAGGCTCGGTCACGATGCCGTCCGGATTGGGACTGAACTTCAGGGCGCGCACGACGTCCTGGCCGTGCACGACCCGTCCCCAGACGGTGTAGCGCTTGTCCAGCGCCGGATAGGGCTGGCGCATCAGGAAGAACTGGCTGTTGGCGCTGTCGGGCGCATCATCGCGCGCCATGCCCGCCACGCCGGGACAGTACAGGCCCCAGGCGTGGACCTTGCCGTCCGCCGTCGTCCTCATCACGGCGTCAGGTTGGGTCTGCACCGGCAAGGACTGGACGAAGCCGACCAGGGCGCCCGCCGGGGCCGCCACGGCGACGAAAGGCGTCTGCGCGTCACGGCGGAAGGTGAACTCGGCCTTCAGGTCGGGATGCCAGCTTTGTCCCTCGCCCGTGCCCAACGGATCGCCGGTCTGGGCCATGAAGCCGTCGATGACGCGATGCCAGGGCACGCCGTCATAGAAGCCCGCCTTGGCCAGCAGGCGGATGCGGGCGACATGGCCGGGTGCGGCCTCGGGCGTCATCTCCACCAGGATGCGGCCCTTGCTGGTGTCGATGACCAGCAGATTATCCGGCGCCACCGTCCGCCAGTCGCCGGCGGCGATCGCCGGGGACGCCTCACGCGGCGCAGCATCGTTGGGCGCCGGCGCCGCGTCCTGGGCCGTCGCCGTGCTCGCCAGCAGGGCGGCCAGCAGCGCCGCCCCGATCGTCGGAAGTTGGTGCCTCATGTTCCGCGCCCCTCCCCTGGCGTGGATGATCGCCGTCAGCCGCCTTGAACCGGCGGCTGGACGTCGCAGATGCTGAAGGACGCGCCCTTGGCGGCCCGCGCCGCCTCGACGGCGGCGTTGAACGGCGCCGAGCCGGGCACAGCCACGCGGATGGTCGGCCGCTCGGCCTCCGGCATGGCCGAGGCCAGACGCGCCCGCGTCATGACGTCGGCGTCGGGACCGACAGCGCCGTCGTTGGCGTCGTTGCCCGCCTTGAGCGCGCTCACGACGTCCAGGCCCTGCACCACCCGGCCGAAGACCGTGTAGGCGCCGTTCAGATTGTCGTTCTGGCCCATCATCAGGTAGAATTGGCTGTTGGCGCTGTCAGGCGAACCGGCGCGCGCCATGCCCGCCACGCCGGGGCAGAACAGCCCCTGGGCCGAGGTCTTGAAGTCCGCCGTGACGAACATCTGGGCGTCGGGCTGCGTCACCACCGGAATGGAGCCCATGATCCCGCGCAGGCCCGGTCCGCTGTTCTCGACCGGAGCGAAGCCGCTGTCGCGGCCGCGACGGAAGGTGAACTCGCCCTTCAGGTCCGGCAGTTCGCTGCCGCCCGCGCCGGTGCCCTGGGGGTCGCCGGTCTGGGCCATGAAGTTCGGGATGACGCGGTGGAATTTCAGCCCGTCATAGAAGCCCTGATTGGTCAGGGTGCGGATGCGCTCGATGTGGTTCGGCGCCGCACGCGGCTCCAACTCCACCAGGATGCGGCCCTTGGCCGTATCGATCACCCAGAGGTTCTCGGGCGCCACGGTGCGCCAATCACCCGACTGAGCGCCCGACTGGGCCATCGCTCCACCGGCCAGCAGGGCCATGCCCGCCCCCAGCACCATCACAGACTTGATCTTCAAACCCGACCTCAACCCTTCTTGACCTTGGCCAACACGCTCGCAGCGACCGCCGGGCTGACGAAGCTATCGATCCGGCCTTCCAGCCGGGCGATTTCCTTCACCAGTCGCGAGGCGATGGCCTGATGCCGCGGATCGGCCATCAGGAACACCGTCTCTATGTCGCTGTTGAGGCGCTGATTCATCGCCGTCATCTGGAACTCATACTCGAAATCGGCGACGGCGCGCAGGCCGCGTATGATGACGCTGGCGTCCAG
>LM523392.1:0-10306 GCA_000941615.1 Parastrongyloides trichosuri
TATTCATACCAGTTTCTTCTTCTGATTGTGATAAATATAGTCAAATTACTGCCAGATATAAAAAATAGGTTTACTTTTTTATCGAAAATAAAAAATTTTCGTATCTTATAAAATTAGCTTTAGTAATAGAGAGTTATAAAATAGTTATTGTATTTTAAAATTAAATTTTTTTTTCAGTATACGTTTGTTAAAGATTACAATATTTTATTGAAGAAAATTTAAAAATAACACCAATATTCTATTTTTAATAGGGAATATAATTTTTAAAAATTTTTAAATTTATGAATAAAGACTTTATTATATAACGTATAACATAATTATTATTATAAAAATGGAACTAATCTTTGTTACAGTGTTGGTACCTAGCATCAGAAGTAGCATTTATAAGGTCTGGAATATTATCAATAGGACTTCGGTATTCTGTATTGCTCTGTGCTTGATTATTTTGATTTACCAAACTATAATAATGTCGTTGTCTTGTATATACACTTTCATTACTTTGTTTATTGTTATTTAAGGAACAATTGTAATAAATGGATACTTTATATATATAATCTTGGCTACTTAGGTCTGCTCTTAAACGAAAATGTCCATCCTTATCTGATGTTGTAGTTTCTTTTGGCTTTGTTTCACTTTGGCCATCGCAAAGACTAACCTTTGCACCTGGAAAAAGAGATCCGTTACATTTTAATGTCCCGGAAATTAAAAACCGAGTAGACAAGGTAAAAACAAATAAATTTAAAATAATTACAACGGCAAACAATGCAGCTTTTGAAACCATGTTTCTGTTAAAAGTTCTTTAAATTTATTTTTAATGATGATACTTTCTTTATTTTTTGGTTTATATACAATTTTTTATTTATTTAATATTTAATGGATAAAAATCATTCGTGATTTTTTAAAATTTCTTCCAGAATGAAACATATATTCATGATCGTATTAAAGAAATTACTTAGGCTTTTTTTCCACTTCAATATCGTATTTCTCCTTAAATTCACTGACGAAATATTGCTTCATGTACATAAAAAATTAAGAATATCAAAAATAAATTATAACTTTATCATAAAATTATAGAAGATGTTATACATTCTACTATATATGTTAATCAATGAATTGATTTGAATAAATATTATTATGTTATTGATAAAATTAATTATTTTTTTAAAATCATTTAAGGTATATATATTATCAAAATTATATTAAATCCTTAATTAAATCTATTTCGTGATAATGCCATTTTTGTGTTATATATAAGATTGTTTTCTATATTTTTTTCTGATGATTAATCTATAATATTTTCAATAATCATCATGGTGCCTGTTTTTTATGTGTCCACAACAATTAAATATGATATGACAAATTATTTTGATATAATATATTCAAAAAAATATAAACTTTTGGCAACGTAATTGAACATGTTTTGTCATAAATTAAAAGTTATTAATTAGTAGAAATTGAGTAAAACATTTAAGAAATATGCCATTTTTCTTGTATTAATTGATATGTATTCATTGTAACAAAAAAATTTTTTTTTATCACTACCATACAAAACATTTAATTTGTGGAATAGTTATTATGTTGCTTGCTCATATGTAATACTGCTTTATTATGTTATCAGAATTAATATAAAATTATAACATTTTAGTTAAAAAGTCTTCATCCATCTATTAAAAATATTTTGTATTGTTAAAAGACTAGCGGTATCTTTAAATTGGAATTTTTATAAATACTAGTATATTAAGAGAAAAAAGCTCCGAATATGTAAGCTAATTTTGATCATAGTAATTCCAAATTTAGTTATTTTTTTCCAAGACCACTATCTGCAATAATCCATTAAGTGATAACACCTTATGATAATGGCAAACCCAAGATTATGGAAAAAATTTTCGCATAAACAAAATTAAACTCAAATTGTTTGAACTTAAAGCATAGACACAATTAATTTAAATTCTAATATGAAACCATACTTGATATATTGAATTTATAATTCAGTTTTAAGTTAATTTTATGATAATTGTTTTAAGATATTTGACACCATAAAATGTTTTAAAGTGTATAATTCTTGAAGATTTATTGTTTGATGATTAATTTTTCTATAATGCTTTGGAAACTATAAAAGAACAATTATAATAAACTGGAACTCAATAATATTTATTTGGATTCATATATGTAGATTTGATTTTAGCTAGCTATTTTCTATTTGTTGTTGAAATTCGCATTGTTTCCTTACTAAGTTTATCATTGAAACAATTATTCATGTTCTTCGAGATTCTGCCATTATAACATAAAGTTCCTAAGACAATAAGTTGTCAAATTAAAAATAGTTAAAACAGCAACTTGTACTTTCTTGAAATCATATTTTATAAAATAAATATTATATAAAAATTTTTTATAAATGATAATTATCACTAGATTTCCGCTGCTTTTATACCATTTTGCGTTTGTTTAACCTCAACTGATTAATGAAACAATCGTGACTTTTCGTAATGTTTTTCGGGGGTGGAGATATAGCTATCAGGACATTGTAAATAATAGTTCAATTACATCACTAATTTTCAAGAACAAAACATTTGTCATCTTTAATTTATTATATAGACATTAATTCATAGAAAAGCTTGATAAGAATTATATGACATAAATTTCCTTTATAAGAAGACATACCATCAATATCATAGTTTGATAAAATATACAGCATTCACATCTTCAAGTTTGTTAATCTTAAATTTGTCAATTTAAACATTTTTTTTGAGAAAATTTACTATTCAGGTATCAATTAAGGAAATAATGATTGTGACAATGATATACTGAAATGTATTATCTAAAGCAATTCTTCGTACGCTTTATGGATTATCATAGCTATTTTCTATTTCATAATCAATATATGATATTTACATTGGACATCTAATTATAATGAAGATCAGAGGCGGTACTGATATGAATGTTTGATCTAGATTTTCGCTCTATTCACATTTCCTATTAGAATATAAATCCAATACAACATAACAATTTTTTAATATATATCATTAAATGAATTGAAAAATTACCAATATGTTTTGGAGAACAAAAAAATGTTCTTCTCATAAGTAAAAGTTGTTAAATTATTTCCATGAATCAATGTTCTTTTTAACATGTTGTCATCTACTAATAACCATGGGCAGTGCTTAGTATCCTTAAAATACTAGATATGTTATTTTTTCAAATAAAATTTAATAGTTCTTGTACGGTATAACATGTTGACTTAAATCAAATTGATATTAAATTTCTTCAAATAATAATAATGTCAATGGGACCTGTAAATATGTAGTTAAAAACTGTTATATGAATTAATAGTGGTAATGAACTTACGAAGGTATAATATTCCATTATGATACATTAATCTTGATCTGTAGTATTTTAAAATAACTTTATCAAAATAAAATCAACATAATAGTCTGTTTATTACATAAAGGTAAAAAAAAGTTGTTACATTGATGAGAACAAAACTCCATTTACTTGTTACTTGTTTCATTCAGTAATAATATTTGAACAGAAATATTAGACGTAGTAGTTGTTTAAATTCCTTCTAAGATAAAAAAATTAGAATTTTATAAGATTGTCATCTTAATTTATATTGTAAAAATTTTTCCTATTTTTAAATAACTCAACTTCTTTGCTTATCTTTCACGTGGACATTTTTGGTGGAGATAAATGTTAGCGTAAAACTAAATTCAATGTAAGCATTTATAAAGTTAATTAGAATTACAATTTGTATGAAACACTAAAATGATGCTTATGAATAATTTTTTAAGTATATAAAAAGAATATAAGCTCGTTCAATTATCAACTGTTATATTTTTTATCAGATATCTTATTCAAACGCAATCCAGTAGCATAGGAAAATCAGAATTTTATCAGCCGTTAATTTAAATGTATTTTCACAATTATTTACATACTGTTCTTTAAATACCAATGAAAATGACTGAAAGGCAATGCTTGGGAATGTGTTACTATATCATTTTATTTTTTTGTTCATAAATTCAATGGTGTTTGGTAAAATTGAATTAAAAAGGTTAAAAAATATATCGTTGAAGGGAATTGAAGTGAAGCTTCCATATATAAATGATAAGATGACTGATGAGATTTGGGAACCTTATACTGATAATATGAAAAACTAATTCCGGTTTGATCCTTAGTTTTTAGTCTTAGGTGTAAAACCATTCATACCAGTTTTTTCTACTGATTGTGATAAATATAGTCAAATTATTGCCAGATATAAAAAATAGGTTTACTTTTTTTTATCAAGAATAAATAATATTGTACCTTTTAAAATTAACTTTAGTAATAGAGAGTTATAATATAGTTATTGTTTTTAAAAATAAGATTTTTTTTTAATGTTTGTTTGTTAAATATTGCAATATTTTATTAAAGATATTTAAAATTACACCAATATTGTATTTTTAGTAGGGAATATAATTTTTAAAATTTTTTAAATTAATGAATAAAGAATTTATTATATAATGGATACTAAAAACATTATTATAAAAAATGGAATTAATTTTTGTTACAGTGTTGGTATCTAGGATCAGAAGTAGCATTTATAAGGTCTGGAATATTATCAATACGGCTTTGGTAGCGTGTACCACTATTAGCTTGATTTGCAAAACTCTTATAGTCTTGTTGTCTTGTGTATACACTTTCATTGCTTTGTTTATTGTCACCTAAGGAACAATTGTAATAAATGGATACTCTATATGTAGAATCTGAACTACTTAGTTCCGTATTAAAAATAAAACGTCCATCGCTACCTGATGTTTCAGTTTTTTTTGGATTTGTTTCACTTTGACCATCACAAAGACTAACCTTTGCACCTTGAAGAAGAGATTTATTACATTTTAATGTTCCAGAAATTATAAGTTTAGTAGACAAGATAAAAACAATTAAATTAAAAATAATTGTAATAGCAAAAAGTGTACTTTTTGAAATCATGTTTTTTAAAGATTGTTCTTTAAAATATATTTTTTATGATGATAAGTTCTTATTTTTTTGGCTTATATACCATTTTTTATTTAATTAAAATTTAATGGATAAAAATCATTCGTGATTTTTTAAAATTTCTTCCGGAATGAAACATATATTCATGATCACGTTAGAAAAATTACTTAAGTATTGTATTTTTCCTTATTTGTTAATTCATTGATGAAATATTGTTTTATATAAATAAAAAATTAAGAATATCGAAAACAAATTATAACTTTATAATAAAATTATAGAAGATGTTATATATTTTATTATATATGATGTTAATCAATAAATTGATTTGAATAAATATTATTAAGTTATTGATAAAATTAATTATTTTTTTTTAAATTATTTAAGATATACATATTATCCCAATTATATTAAGCTCCTTAATTAAATCTATTTCGTGATAATGCCATTTTTGTGTTATATATAAGATTGTTTTCTATATTTTTTTCTGATGATTAATCTATAATATTTTCAAAGATCATCATGATACCTATTTTTTATGTGTCCAAAACAATTAAATATGATATAACAAATTATTTTGATATAACATATACAAAAGAATATAACTTTTTGGCAACGTAATTGAACATGTTTTGTCATAAATTAAAAGTTATTAATTAATAGAAATTGAGTAGAACATTTAAGAAATATGCCATCCTTCTTATATTAATTTATACATATTCTTTGAAATACTTTGTAGCAAAAAAATTTTCTCTTATCAATGCCATAAAAAACATTTAATTCGTGGAATAGTTTTTATGTTACTTGCTCATGGATATTACTACTTTCCTCTGTTATCAGAATTAGTATAAAATTATAGCATTCTGGTTAAAAAATCTTCTTGCATCTATTAAAAATTTCTTGTATTGTTAAAAATATGGCGGTATTTTCAAATTGGAATTTTTAAAAATACTAGTATATTAAAAGAAAAAAGCTTCGAATATGTAAGCTAATTTTGATCATAATAATTCCAAATTTAATTGTTTTTCCAAGGCCACTATTTACAATAATCCATTAAGTGATGATACTTTGTAATAATAGCAAACACAAGATTATGGAAACCATTAGTATTTTTCCATCAACAAAATTAAACTCAAATTGTTTGAATTTAAGGCATAGATAAAATCTATTTTAATTAGCATCTAGTAAAATTTTAATTGTAGTATAAAAAACATGCTTGATATATTGAGTTCGTAATTCATTTTAAAGCTAATTTTATGATAATTGTTTTAAGATATTTGACACCATAATATGTTTTGAAGGATATAATTCTTGAAAGATTTGTAGTTTGATGATTCAATTTTCTATTATATTTTGGAAACTTTAGAAGAACAATTATAATAAACTGGAACTCAATAATATTTATTTGGATTCATATATGTAGATTTGATTTAGCAAGTTATTTCTTATTATTGTTGAAATTCACATTGTTTCCTTCTTAGTTTTATCAATGAAACAATAATTTTTCGTTCTTCAGGATTCTTCCACTATAATTTAAAGTTCCTAAGACTAAAAGGTGTCAAATTAAAGATAATTGAAATAACAACTGGTACATTCTTGAAACCATATTTTCTAAAATAAATATCATATAAAAATTTTTTATGAATGATAATTATCACCACATTTTAGCTGCTTTTATACCATTTTGTGTTTGTTTAACCTCAACTGATTAATGAAACAATCGTGACTTTTCGTAATGTTTTCCGGGGGTGGAGATATAGTTATCAGGACATTGTAAATAATAGTTCAATTACATCACTAATTTTCAAGAACAAAACATTTGTCATATTTAACTTATTATATAGACAGTAATTCATAGAAAAAAGCTTGATAGAATAATATGATATTAATTTTCTATATAAGAAGAGATATAATCAACATCATGATTTGATAAAATATACAGTATTCACATCTTCAATTATGTTAATCTTAAATTTGCCAATTTAAATAATTTTTTTGAGAAAAATCACTGTTCAGTTATCAACCAAAGAAATAATGATTGGGACAATGATATACTGAAATGTGTTATCTTAAGCAATTCTTTGTACGTTTTGTGGTTTATCATAGCCATTTTCAATTTCATAATCATTATATGATATTTACATTGGCCATCTCATTAGAATGAAGATCAGAGGCGGTACTGATATGAATGTTTGATCTAGATTTTCATTCTATTCACATTTCCTATTATTATATAAATCCAATATAACGTAACAATTTTTTAATGTGTATTATTAAATGAATTAAAACATTATTGATATATTTTAGAGAACAAACAAATATATTTCTCGTAAATAAAAGTTGTTAAAATATTTTCATAATCAATGTTCTTTTAAAAATACAATTATTTACTAATAATTATGGGCAATGCTTTGTATTCATAAAATATTAGATATGTTATTTTTTCAAATAAAATTTAAAAGTTTTTATGCAGTATAAAATGTTGACTTAAACCAAACTGATATTAAATTTCTTCAAATAATAATAATGTCAATGAGACCTATAAATGTGCAGTTGAAAACTATTGTATGAATTGATAGAAGTAATAAACTCACAAAAGTATATTATTCCATTATAATACACTACTCTTGATCTGTAGTATTTCGAAATAGCTTTATCAAAATAAAATCAACATAATAGTCTGTTTATTACATAAAGGCAAAAAATGTTGTTACATTGATGAGAATAAAACTTCAATTACCTGTTGCTTGTTTCATTCAGTAATAATATTTGAGTAGAAATATTAGACGTATGTAGTTGTTTAAATTCCTTCTAAGATAAAAAAAAATTGAAATTTTATGAGATGGTCATCTTAATTTATATTGTAAAAATTTTTCCTACTTTAAAAACTCATTTTCCTCGCTTTATATCTCATGTGAACATTTTTGGTGGAGATAAATATCAGTGCAAAATTAAATTCAATGTAAACATTTATGAAGTCAATTAGAATTACATTTTGTATGAAACACTAAAATGATGTTTATGAATAATTTTTTAAGTATATAAAAAGTATTCTAAGCTCCTTTAATTATCAATTATTATATTTTTTATCAGATATCTTATTCAAAATATGATGCAGTGAGATAACAAAAACATAATTCTATCAGTAATTAATTAAAATGTATTTTCACAATTATTTACATACTGTTCTTTTAATACCAATGAAAATTACTGGAAGGGAATGCTTTGGGAATGTATTACTATATCATTTTATTTTTTTGTTCATAAATTCAATGGTGTTTGGTAAAATAGAATAAAAAATATTTCCTCAAAAGTAATAGAAGTAGACTATGGTTTATGAATTATTATATAACTAATAAAATTCAGAAACTTTTTGCTGTAAAGTTGTAAAATAAATTTTGACTTGACTCTAAATTTGTAGCATCAAATAGACAAATATTTTTTAGAAGTTTTTCTTTTTATAGTAAAAAATATAAGCAAACTATTCATATATATTTAAATTATATTTATTTTATATCATTTTAATAATGAATAAAAAAGTTATTTAATTAATTTCAATTTTATTATGTGTAAAATCTTAATTTAAATATTTTTAAGATAAAGTGATTGATGTTGATTAAAAAAAATATCTCAATTACATTGTGTAAAATTTCCGGTTATTGTAGCATTGAAAAGTTGTATATCACCAAAAGGTAATTGAGGTGTATAATTGGGATATGGCGTAGTGTTTGGAATGGTATAAGTTCTCTGTCTTGTGTAGACTTCTTCTGTACCGTTTAAAGTACAATTATGATAAATTGACGCTCTAAAATAGTGATTTGTATCCTGTAATTGTACAGTTAAAGCAAATCTTCCATCTGAATCCGATTTTCCTGTTGCTGCTGGATCTTTTGAAGATCTACCATCACATATACTTACTTTTACACCAGTAAGATCAGTTTCATTACATTTTAATCTTCCAGAAATTATAGCTTTTATTGCAAAGCTAACAGAAATTAAATTAAAAAGAATTACAATAGCAAATAATGAAGTTTTTGAAACCATATTTTATTAATAAATGTTGTTTTAAATATATTTAAATGATGATTATCCTTTAATTTTGGCAGTTTATATATATTAAATAATTAATGAACAAAGAATAAACGTGAATTGTTAATCTTAATCAGGGTGTAGTTTTATATGTTTGATTATATTCGACCAACAATTTAATTATATTTTATCTTTTTGCGAATAAATGGTTAGTTATTATTTATGTATCAGAACATTATTTCAAGTATACATGTTAAATGAATGTTACAAATAAAGATAATTTCTTATCATTAACATATACAGCATATCATTACGTTTACAAAATATACGGTAAATTGTTAATCCTTGTTTTAAATATAATTTTTTCAATTCTTCTCCTGATAATATAGATAACTTTATATAAGTTTTTAAGAAGTATTTTTTTTAAAATTACTACGTAATTCAAAAATGAATCGTGTTTTTAAAAATATTATTTAAAAACATACCACAAGAAATAAATTTTTATAATTGTTTTTGAACATCTTTATTTTTTTTCAATTCATACTCCATTAAGTACATTTTCTAATGATATCGAATTAACAAAGACCATTAAAATTGAACGCAAAATTGACCTGAATCTTTGGTTAGATGTTCATAAATACACCTATTCTACTTGTTTGAAAGGATCCAATATGTTGTAACAAATTATTTCTTTACAATAACAAGAATAACTCAACAAATTATCAATGCTTTGTATGGTACGAATGGAAATGTTTAACAAGAAAATAAAAACTTTGATCACTAATTTTTAAATCACCCCATATATTGTTATTAATCAATCCTTCAATATTTGTTTTATAGTATATGTTTATCAAGTATAATATACATGAGTTCTTTGGTACATTCATAAAATTCCGTATAATGTAAATTATAATGGTATTAAATTCATTGAATAAAAATATTAGTTGTAATTTTGTACATACAAAATTATTAATTTAATATAGAATAAATATGCCACTTTTCTTATATCAATTTACTGCAAGATTCTGAGTAACTTTTTTAAGAAAGAATATTATTTTCATCTCATCACTAGGGTGGAGATAATAGCGATAAAATAAAAAGTATTCGATTAAAATTTTAAAATTTCCAAGACTGTACATTTAGTAGCTAAATTTAGAGTGGAAAATGTAAAGATAATTGGAGTTATGATTACTAACTAATTTTAAAAGATTTCTTTCATGATAACTGTACATGGTGTTCCGCATTCATAAAATATTATAAATATTTATTTTTTTATGTAAAAATTAAAAGCCATCACCAGTAAACAATA
>LM523393.1:0-10247 GCA_000941615.1 Parastrongyloides trichosuri
GTACAAGTTTGCAAACGAACTTGTAAATTTTTATAATAATAAAGAAAATTGTCTCTTGAACCTTCAGAGACCATCGGCTCCAACGATCACTTTTGAGGAGGAGAATATTTTTAAAAAAAATTAGTGAAGGAGAGAAAAAGTTAGTAGCGGTTGAAAAAAATAATTTATTTTTTTTAAATTTTAATATACTTATACCATTTAATTAAATAAAAAGTTTTTATTTACCATTTTTCTTATTTATAAAAAATTTTAAGATATTAATAACTTTTTTAAAACTTTTTTGTGTCTTTTCTATAGTAATATATGTAATCAAAACATTTTTCAAATAAAAAAATATTATTTTAATTATTTAAGTATCTTTTATTTTATATTATTTATTATAACGTTGTGACATAACATAATTGTTTGCAAATATTATAAAGTTATTTCTTGATTCATTGTTACAAAACATACTATTGATATTGTTGAACAATTCTTTAACCTTAACATCCTCATCGAGTTTCTTTTCTTCCTCAATTTTAATTATTTTACTAAAAACATTTCCTTCTTAAATAGTCCACAATAATTAAATATAGATAAACTTTTTGATAATGATCGAAAGAACATTGATTTGTATAATCTTCATTGTAATTTCCATATCAAAGTTTAGCAACTAAGGATTGTACTTGACATAAAAAAACTAACATTAGTATCATATATATATATAATCATAAATAAAAAACTTTATTTAAAAAACATTTTTACAGGTAATAATTAATTAAAAAAAATTTAAATTCAAAAGTAAACATATTTTAACCGGTACTAACTTTTTCTCTCCTCCACTAATTTTTTTCAAAGCTACTAACATTTTCTCTCCTTCACTAATTTTTTTCAACCGCTACTAATTTTTTTTAACCGCTACTATTTTTTACAATCTTCCATTTCTAAGATTGTAAGCAAGATTTTCCATTTCTTTTGAATTGTTCATTTCTCCAAACCTTCTTGAAATATTTGAAATTATTCCACTTTTTCTTTTTAAATTAATGAAGGAAGAAGCTCTATCTTCTTTCTTTTTTTTTGCCCCTCTACTAACTCCTCCAAAAAACAAAACATTTCTTTCATTTTTTCCCTGTTCTCTTCAATATCATTCAAAATTTTTAAAATTTCTTCAGATAATTTTAAAGCCTCGTTTACAATTGATTGTGAATCCATCGCTAAAAAAAATATAAAAAAATAAAATTTATAATTTAATATAATATAATAAAAATTATAGTAAAAACTTTAAATATATTTGATTTTAATAAAAATGTTTGGAGCAAGCTCCCTATAAACTTATTTAAAAAAAATCTCTTTAAGAAAAGTTTGCAGAATTACATTTTTCCAACTTTTTTAATTAAATTTTAGTAGTTTTATATGAATAATATATAATTTTTTTAAAAAAATATTTTTTTAATTTAATTTAGTCGTTTTTTTTTAAAAAAAATTTTTATTATTTTATATATAATTTTTTATTTATTTTTAGAAATGGAAACAATTGAAAAATTAATTAAATTAAAAACTGAACTTTCCAACGTTGCCGACGCGGAAAAAAAAATGAAGATAGAAATGGAAACAATGTTTAGAGATCTTTTTGTTGCTAAGGAAGAAAGTTTCGCATTTGCAACAAAAGATCTTGAAACAAAATTAGAATCAATCCTTATTAAAGATAAAGGGCTTGAAAAAAATGAAAATTTTATTAAGGAAACCTTACGTGAATACACCAAACAGTTAAAAGAGTTCGCCATTCGCCGATTACATTAGTAGTAGCGGAAAAAAATAGTGGAGGAGAAGAAAAGTTAGTAGCGGTTAAAAAAAAATTTGTGGAGGAGAGAAATTATACATATACCATTTAATTAAATAAAAACTTTTTATTTACCATTTTTTTTATTTATAAAAAATTTTAAATTATTAATAACTTTTTTAAAACTTTTCAACAATTGTATGAAGAAATCTTTTGTTCCCAGATATCACAGTTGCACCATTTTTGTGTATGAATTTCTTCTGTGTTGTAAAATGAAGTGAAATAGAAGAAGTAGTAAAATTATATAAAAACATGGTTAATCAAAAATAAAAAACTTTATTAAAATAACAAAACAATTTTAATATATATACCCGTTACTAAAAAAATGACCCATTACTATACAATAAATTGTTAAAATAAACAAGATATTTTTCTAATTTTTTGTTCATTCTTGTAGTAAAGTTTACAGGGTTACAACGTAATAACTTTACTAGAAGAACGACAATAAAATTTTCTTTTGTTATCCTTTTCAAATTATTTGTTAATATCTAAAAAATGACTTTTTAATATTAAATGTATATAACTTACCCCAAGCATAATAAAATCGGCAATACATATTTTGAGATCTTCGTAAGAAGAATATATATTTTTGTTTACATAAATAATATATATTTTTTTTCTTCTATTTGTATTATTCAAAAACATAATCGCGAAGTTTAAATCTAAATTTTCCGTTATTAAAGGGATTAATGGTTCTTGAAATTCAGGAAAATGATCTTTAAATAATAAAATATACATATGTTTATAATATCACTTACTTTTTCCAATAAAATTTACTGAAAGAGACTCTTTATTTGTAGATCCGTTACTAGAGATATTCTCGATCGCAGTAAGAATTTTATTTATATTCTGATAAGAAGGGTATTTTCTAATTCCATTACTATTTCCTTTTAACGTTCTTATCATATATATATTTCTAATATTTTCCTTTACATAATTAAATTGATTTCCATTTCTAACAAATATATTAAAAAAGTCTTCCGAATTTTGTATAAGCTTAAACATATTCACACACTTGTGAATACAAAAAGCTTTCTTCGGATCCAATTCTAGACTCTTTTTAAAAGAATTCGATTTATCAACAAAATAATCCATGACTTTTCCATTACTATTTTTTATAAGTAAACAAAAAGGTTTCTTTTTATTTCTATAAGCATTTATAAACTGCTTTGCCTCGAAAAAGGGACTTTCTATTCCGATACTACTTTCAAATATTTTTAAAAAAACTTCCATTGCTACTGAATATTTTTGATATTTTACTGGAACTAATTCACTAATATAAAATTTTTTATTAACATCATTTCATAAACATACCTATATAAATTACTAACACATTTAAAAAAATTTCTTCTCACTACTGTTTCTAATTTAAAATCGTTTTTTGTGAATCTTCCAGTATTAATTTTTTCAAGTCTAAAAATATTAACTTATATTAATAACAATTTAAAATATTACATTAATCTAAAATTTATATCCCTTTCTGCTAATAAATTAATATTATTTTTTAATGCACTATCATTAATTAGATAACAGCTAACTATATTTTTAATTTCTGCTTTTTTTTCTTCAAGCATGTTCTAAAATATATATTTAAAGTTTTTTGTATAAGTACATTACATTATAAAACACATAAAATTAAAAAATTTATTATTACAAAAATTTTAATATTACAATATTATCACAAAGCAACATAATTTTAAAAATAATTATTCATTATTTAATATTGTACACATTTTGAAAAAATTCCGTCACCATTATGCAAAAAAATTTATAATTTTTTATTCCGACAATTTGCGTTTTTCGTCAAAAACTACTTTAAAAATTTTCTGTGTAATAACAATTTAAAATATAACATTTTACACTTTAAACTATACATTTAAACGGCTGTTATCTATTTTTATTAACATAAAATATTATAAATAAATTTTACATTAAAATTATTTCCATTTACACTTTTTCATTACACTTTGCCAATTTAAAATATTTCTTAAAAATGTTATATTTAATATTATTCCATTTCTAATTATTCTTAGTGAACAATCAAAAGATGAACCCATTAATTCAAAATAATATTTATTATCTTTATGATTAGGTACTGATTCCATTTTTGAACATGTTATACTAACATATTCTACCCATTCTGGTATTTTCACTAGATTTTCATCTCCAATTTCAACATTTTTTAAAAACTTTAAGTGGAAGATGATGAAGATTGGAAATTTGAATAGAATAGCGGCTATAAAAAAAGAAATGATTTGAATTAATTTTAGTTTAATAGTTTTGCATTTCTATTGTAAACCCTCTCTTTATAATAAAATTTTTACTCTATCGTCACTTTTCTTGTCGAAATTTTTACTGGAACAGACAAGAAAGATTCGACGATGAAAGTCAACAGGGAGTTAATTTTAAAGTGGAATAGGAAGCCAACGTTAGTTGAAGCTTGCAGACAATTAAATTTACCAGTAACAGGAAATAAAGGAGAACTTTTAGATAGAATTATAGGAACAGGAGCCATTCTACAGGATTTTAATATTATTGCAGAGAGAGAGGACATAGACCCAGAAGATTTAGATGGGGAGAGTTTGGACGAGTCCGAAGGAGAAAGAGAGGAAGGAAAGGGTCCGATTGAGATAATAGAACCAAATGGTAGAAGATTAAGGAGTTTGGAATTAATGAAAGCTCTACCTGTGTTTAAAGTAGGGTCCTCTATAGAAGTATTTTTGAAAAGATTTGAAACCTGTGCTAAAGCGGCGGACATAGAATGTAATAATGATGATGTAATGGGATGGCTTTTAATGAAACTAGATGATGAGATAGTGGAAAAATTACAATTAAAATATGCAAATTTTGAGAAATTAACCTATAATTCAATAGCCGTAGCCTTACGTAGTTGGTATAGTACTACAATGAGTGAGGGAGAAGCAGATATAAAATTACTTCACTTCAAACTCTCTTTATTAACCCTTAGGGAAGATATCAAAACATTGAAGGATTTAGTAAAGACGAAGTTTAGGAACTTAAAAGCTTCGGAAATAGAGCAAATATATAAAAGTGAACTAATAAGAAGGGCTTATGAAGTAGGACCATTAAGAGATATAATTAGGTATGCCCGTCATTATGCGATAGATGAAATAGAGACTGAGTTAATCCTACAGGCTGAAAATGTAAGACAAAGAAAGAAAACTGTTACTGACGAAGAAAATGAAAAGAAAAAATGTTTCTTCTGTAAGAAAGAAGGACATCTTAAGAAAGATTGTAGATTTCGAAAGCAAAAGGAACTAAGAACTAGTAGTAATAAATTAACTATTAGAACAGAAGAGGAATGGACTCCCATAGTAAGAGAAAAAGCTTTATCTATGAAGAAGAAATTAAGTACTTGGATGCCCAAGGTAGAATTAGTATTAAGTAATGCAGGGATAGCATTGAAGGGTTATGCTACAGCTGATTCAGGATCTGCAGTATCAGTAATAAGCAGAGAATTAGTAAAGAGGATGGACTTTCCTATAGAAAAAATGCTCCCAATGTATTATGAGTTAGCAGATGGTAGATCAGGGTATACTCAGGAAAGAAGTAAGGTAAATTGTAATATAACTGGGTTTGATTCTGCCAGTGGAGAAGAACTAACATTTGAGGTAGAAGTTCCAATGATAGTAATAGATAAAGAAAGAAAAGAAGTATTACTTGGCTCAAACTTATTAGACTATTTAAAATCGGTAGTAAACTATGGGGAGAAGAGTGTAAGAGTAGCACATCCTATAACAGGAAGAAACTTAAACCTCAAGGTATATGAAAGTAATGAGGGAAAAGGTATAAGTCTAAAGAAAATAGAAACTGTGGACGAACAAGATTTAGAAATGAAGGAGAGATTAGTAAATAAGTATAAAGGAGTATTTGAACAAAATAAAATTGGTTGTTATTATGAGAGTTTACCTAAATTTGAATATGAAACAAAGAAAATTCCAAAATTTTCGCGTTATGATATTAAGGAACAAGATAAACAAGGAGCTCAAGAAATTTTTGATTTCTGGGAAGAACAAGGAGTAATTAGAGATAGTAAATGGCCTAAGACTATATTGAATATTCATATTGTACATGAAAAGACTAAAATCCGTCCTGTATTAGATTGTAGACCGGTGAATACTATCTATTCTTATTATCAATATCCTTTACCTTTAATTAGGGATATTTTCCTTCAATTAAAGAATTGTAAAATCTTCAGTATAGTTGATCTTCATTCATATTATTTACAATTGCGTATAGCAGAAGAAGACCAAAGTTATCTCGTTTTTAGAGACACCCATAATAAAGTGAAACAATTTACAAGATTGGCCTTTGGTATTCGACATGCTCCCTCATATGCTCAAAGGATAAGTGAAGTAGTAGCAGATAATACTATAGCTATACCATACCTAGATGATTTTGTACTAGGATCAACAAAAGTTGAGAAACATGAAGAAGAAGTTGCTAAATTTCTAGAAAAATTAAAAGAAAGTGGATTAATAGCAAACCAGAAGAAAACTAAGATTGGATGTAAAACCATCTCTTTGTTGGGTCACATCATTTCAGGAGACTATATAGCTCCCAGAGTAGATGTATTAGAAAGTTGGAGAAGATTGCCTATGTTTACAACCTATAAAGGGTTAAGAAGATTTGTTGGAGGAGTCTCTTTCTTTAGAGGAAGTTTACCAAATTTAGCAAACGCCTTAGCTCCTTTATGTAGAGTCATGAATAAAAAAGGAAAATTTATAGAAACCCCTGAAATAGTAGCAGCGTTTACGGAAGTAAAGAAAATAATAGAAAATGCATGTAAAGTTTATCACCCAAGACAGGATGATTTTATTATGATGTCAGATGCAAGTAGTGTAGCAATAGCTTGTACCTTAGTTCAAAAGGAAGTAACTTCTAAGAAGGAAAAGGAAATATATAAACATCATAAGGAATTAATCAAGGAGGGAGATATATTCTATCCGGTAGGATTCCATAGTGCCGTTATTCCAAGGAGAAAAAAATTTGAAAATATTGAAATAAGAAAAGAAGAATATAAAGATAAAGAGGAAGGATATATACCCGCTATTGAGCTTGAACTTCGTTCAATCTTAGCAGGTTTAGAATATTTTTCATTTTTGACAGGGACTCAGAGAATATATGTTCTCACAGATCATTTACCTATCATAGCAGCAGTACGCTCCTCTACGCATAGGTATATACGCCATTATGCAAATCAATTACTTCAATATAATATAGAAATCTTATTTTATCCTGGATGTTATAATCTGTTAGCAGATTGTATTAGTAGAGCTTCACTTAAACAATTCACCATTTGTAGACTCAAGGATGAGGGGAGAGAGGAAGGTCCTACGTTTGTTGAGGAAAAGTTAGGTGATGAAAATTTTGAACTTTTAGATAGTACGGATGAAGAAAGTAGAACTAGTAATAGTATGCTAGAAGAGGATAGTGATTCAGAGGAGGATTCGGAAGAAGAGTTAACGTCAGAAGAGATAGATTCTATGGATAATAAAAAGATAGAAAATTTTCAAGTAGAATTAAAAGATATGGAAGTAGTAAAGGAAAAAGAAAAAGAAGAGGTGAGAGAGGCTACAAATGAAGAAATGTTAAAATTACATAACGAAGGACATCATATAGGGCCTCTAAAAATGTATGAAGAATTTATAAAAATGGGAATATTTGCTCCTATGAGTAAGCTTAAAAAATTAGTTAGGGAATGTGAACGCTGTTTAATGACTTACATAGGAAAGAAGAAGGTATTTGAGAAGTCTGCATTAACAGCACCAGCGCCCTTATGTAGAATATATATAGACGGAATGGAAATTAGATTGAAACCTAAAGAGGGAGGATATTATAGAAAATTAATATTAGTGGCTATAGATGATCATTCAAGATATTGTTGGGCACGGTTAGTCACAAGGTTTACAGGAAAAGTAGTAAGGAACTTTTTAGAAAGTGAGATTATATTTCGATTTGGAGCACCGCTATTAGTTCAATTTGATAATGCAAAGTATTTTAAGAATAGTATAGTAGAAGAATTGTGTAAGGAACATGGAATTGATATAAGATATTCAGTGGCTTATATTCATGAAAGTAATTCATGTGTAGAAAGAATGAATAAAGAGATATTAGAAACTTTAAGTAAATGTGAAAAGATTACAAATTGGGTTAAAGAATTAGAAAAAGCGGTATGGACTTTAAATAGTACCGTTAGTAGTGGAACCTCTTATAGACCTATAGAATTAATGTTATCGACCATTACAAGTTCAAGATTTGAAAGAACTCATTTAAAGAAAACTTTTTATGAATCTAGTGATCAAGATAAGTTACGAATAGCAAAGGAAATCTCAGATGAGAAAAAGATTCAGTACCAAAGAAGAAAAGGTAGGAAAAATGTATATAAGGGAAGAAGTTTATATAAGAGAGAAGAGGAGAGTCCAGTAAAAATAAATTCTCCTATTTATGTGAAGCGTCATATAAGAGCTAAAGTTAGTCCAAAGTATGAGAAAAGATGTAAGGCAGTAGCGTATCCAAGTGAAAATATGATTGAATTTAGAAAAGGAGGAAAACAAAAGTTAGTATCAGTGGGAGAAATTAAGAAAAGCGTTGAAACTTAAAATTAATTGGAGGGAGAAGTGGAAGATGATGAAGATTGGAAATTTGAATAGAATAGCGGCTATAAAAAAAGAAATGATTTGAATTAATTTTAGTTTAATAGTTTTGCATTTCTATTGTAAACCCTCTCTTTATAATAAAATTTTTACTATATAATTAGTTATTTTATATGTGTCTCATCTAGAAAATAACACAAACACTATTCAAATTATCACTTTTAACAAATTCATATATATTTACCTTCTTATTAATTAATAATTTTTATTTTTTACAGATTTATACAATTTCACCATAATATGGATAAGGCTATTGAAGAATTAACCAAAGCGATTCAAATAATGACTGAGGACAAGAAGGAAGATAAGTTAAAAGTTATAGAAGATTTAACATCTAAAGCAAAAAGAAACTACCTCGAAGCATTGTTTAATTTGGAGGATGCTATCAGCTATAGCTACGATGTTAATAAAAGTGTTCATGAAATATCAAGTAACTCCTTCACGTTCAACTTTACAAAGGAAAAAGTAGCGGAAATTAAAAAACGTTAAACCTATATATAACTACTACATATTATTGTGAAATTTATAAATTTATATATTATTATATTATATGTAATGATTTATATTTAATAAAGTAATTTAGCGAAAAATGTGATTTTTTATTTCAATCTATTGTTAAATTAGTAACTTCATGAATAAAAAAATTAATAATTATTGTATACTAATAATAGAAACCATATTACTTTTATTTTAATAAAAATTTTTTTAAATATTTACGTAAGGTTTTATAAGAACAAAAATAATTACACATAATATATAAATAAAAACGCAAAAATTTATTAACATTAAATAATTAACTATTATATTTAAATAATTACGCTATTAAATAATATAATAATTACTTTGATCTTCTTAAATGTTTTATAACGTTTTCTAAAGTTCCATCTCCTGTAACTTTTTTTGTATAAATATCGCAAAATCCTGAGGTTACATATTTGAAGAAGTCGTCAATTTGGCGATTTGTAAATAAAATATCATGAGGTAATTCTCCATCTCTACGATTATGAATTAATTCCATAAGTTCACTTATATCCGCAACTGTTTTTTCGACTTCTTCAACTGACTTTTCAATGTCGTCAATCTTCTCCATAATTGCTAATAAACGTTGTTTCAAGACTTGTCTATAAAAAAAATATAATTTTATACGCAAACAAAACTTACAATTTTTCATCAAAAGCCATTTCTATTTTATTTTATATAATAATTTATAATTATTAAAAGTAAGCGATAAATTTATAATTTTTTTGCGTATATTATTCCAAAAATTTTGTCTTACAAATAATAGAAATTTGTGAATTGAAACATTTGAATTATTTAAATTATGAATTCTCTATATACACGTTTACTACGATATTATAATTTATATATATATATATATATATATATTTTTATTCATTATAGGTAACACTTATTAAAAAAATCTTATTATCAAAAAACAATGACTTTAAAAGACGAGCTTTTTAATATTATACTTAAAGCCAATTGCGTTAAATTTGTGGAAACAAATGATGTAAGTTTCTATTTATTATATTTAATGTATTAAATTTTATAGCGCGCAATGGGGCCCAGAAAAATTAAAAAATTTGTTGAAAAGAAAATAGAAAAACCGGAAACAGATGTAGAGGATTCAAATAGCGTTGGAATAATTGAGGATGAGGTAAATTTATCTTATTTATATTTTATACCATATTTTTAGGAGATCCAAGTTATTCAACAACAAGGATGTGGCGAACTAAGTTTGGAAAATGAAG
>LM523395.1:0-10169 GCA_000941615.1 Parastrongyloides trichosuri
TCGTACTAACTTTTAATAAGTATTCTGTAGATAACAGAATAACAGTTGTTTTTTGTGATGTTTTATAAATATACTCAACAGTTTATTTTGTTAAAAAAATGAAAACAATAATTTTGACAAAATGAATTAATATAGCTAAATTCGTAAAATATTTAGTTTAGTAAAAGAAAAATGATCGATAATTAATCAATAGATATTTAGAAGATTAATAAAACTTTTTATTTTAAAATAATTTGCAAAACAAATTAATTGTATTGTAAAAATATTAAAAGAGAGAGCATATTATATTCCAATATAACAAAAACAATATATTTTCGCAATTATTATACACTCTCGTTGAATGATAAATATTTAAGTCAATTAATAACAAAGAAAACTTTTTTATTTTCCAAAAGGGCCCATATGGCTCATTCTTGGACGATGAGATCCATTATTTAATTCTTTATTTCCAAAATCGAAAGGACTTTTTGAATGTCCATTACAATAAATGTGACCATCAGGTATTGGAATAGAAAATGTATATGGAATGTTTTTTTTATAATCTAGAATATTACATTTGTGATCGACTTCAATAGTTAGATAAAAATTTGAATATCCCGTAAATGTAGTCGTAACGTCATATTTACCTTCACTTGTTGGTGTTATATTGTTATTAAGCGTTTCAACTTTTGAACCAGCTTCAGTTCGAACAACAAGAGAAACTTTATTGGGTGTATACAATTTGCTGTTGCAAGTAAAAGATCCTCTAAAAGAAACTGTTGTGGGTTTTTCATTACAGCCACTAGAAAGTATAACACGACATAATGAAGTATTGACTAATAAAAGAATAAATAATATTATTTTATACATATTTGATTAAAATTTAAATAAAAAATTTTTTGATAATTATTTTTTTAACTTCACATTTATACTAATTTTTAATTTTTTAAACATACATTATTGAGTTCTATTTTTTATTATTAAAAATAACAAAACGTGAATTTAATTGCTTAAATGATTATTGTATGACAACGCTTGTATGTTATGTTACAAATATATCTCCATTTCCTGGAAATAGTACTTAGGTTCAAGTTTCGCAAACTTTTAAAAATGTTAATTTTTGATATTTTTGTTATTAAACACTATCATTTTTGGTTAATATTCAAATCTATAAAACATATTCTATTTATACCTAATTCATTATTTTTCGAAAATTAAACTATGTATAATATATATATAAAATATCTTAGTTAAAAGAGAACAAAACAGCAGTAAAATTTTTATTGGTCTCCTTATCGACTATATAAAATAATAAACAATATTATTATTACAATATAATTAATAATTACCTTAATTAATCACTAATTAATATTTTAAACACTATTTCACACTTGTCCTAATATTACAGGCAAACTTATACAATTATACACACAAAACCCCTATAATATAACAATTAATAGTGACACATAATAACATAGCATAATACGATTACAATGATAAACACGTAAAGATGTAACAAATTACTGATACATCTTAATCATTCCTTTATATAGTTTCTTAAGGTTAAACATTTTTTAAAATAAATCATCATTTTAGAAAGTTTCATTAAATATTTCACTTAGCAAACAATATTTTAAGTATGTTTCGTTGAAGTACTTTTAATCAAAATTTTTATAAATTAGCTTTAATACAACAAACGTATAAAATTATAAAAAAAATTTTTATTTAATAATATCCTTTTAATTTTATTGTCGTATGTTTTTACATCAATATCTATCTTCTATTCATTTTTAATTCTCTTACATTATGCGAAGAAAAAAACAATAGTTATTAAATAGAACTACTTTTTATACGATGATTTTGTCTCTTTGTTTAATTGTCTTTATTTCTTTAATAATTATGTTTAAAATTGAATATTTTGAAACATGAGTTGTAAATACAAACGTTAAAATGTTACATTTAAAATACTTCGATTTTCTCAAAAAATATATTTTAAACAACATACATTTATTATTTTTTAAATGCATATAAATCATATAAAACATAAAGGTAATATTTCTTGTATTTATTACTATACATTCGTACATTTGAATATGTTTTTGATCAAGAATTGCTTTATCAAAATATCTATTTAAACAAAACTATAATTGACATAACTTTTATTCTATTAACCATTTAATTACCAACGATTAAATTTTGTTTAAATTAAAGATCAACAATATTATATTAAGCAACATATAGTAAAATAATTTTGTTTATATCACACAAAAAGTTATGGTCATATTTCCTTTTTTCAAAAACTTGTAAAATTATTTGAACAAACTAACATATACAACTAAACTTTTCATCATTTATGAAATTTTTAAATTTTATAGTTAAATTATAGAAATCATATGTTTAAGTTCAGATAATTCATCAACACTATCAAACATTTTTTTTCTACAACATTACTTTTTTTATAAAAACTAAACACTTAAATTATTATATAGAGATTAATATCTACTTTATTTTTTTTAGTTGTTTTCGTACTACATATATATATTATTATTTTATTACATTAAATTAATACCAAAATTGTATAAAAAACTTTTCAGTTTACTCTGTTCTAGATGAGATGTATATAAATAATGATCCGAGGCAGATTACTTATCTTCTTATATAGCTATAGTCTTGGCTAAATAGTTATAGTCATTATTATTTTTATCCATATAATGTATACGTATAACAAAAATAAACATTTATCTAATTCATTTTTTTAAAAGAACTCAAAATAAACAATATTTGTTTTATCGATATGGGTGATAATAAAAACAATACAGATTTTTAAAAAGTATAAAATTTAATCAAAACATTAGTACAAGTAAATTTTATATATACGTAATAACAAATTACACGTTTTTTTACTTTTCTCATATTTATATAAATTATAATAAATACTGTACAATTATCATATATAATTTAAACTTTACTTTAAAATAATCAAAATCTATTACACTTTAAATAAAACGATTCTTTCTACTATTACCAAAATGAAACACATCATTGTTTTTGCTTTATTAATATCCCTTTATTCACATGTAGGTATAATTGCATAATTAATGTTTCAAGTTGTTTCTAGACATATGCCGGTATTTATAACGATTCCTTACATAATTGGATATTTCCTATAAAATATAAAATAGGTGATAATGTTTCTAATTATAAAAGCGATATAACGAAAGCATTTGAATTAATTCAAAATAATACATGTCTTAATTTTACAAAAAATGATAATTTGTCAATTAATGAATCTGGTATAACATTTGTAAACGATGACAACACTTGTCGCGCAGATAAGATTGGAAAAAAAGAAGATAATACAACAAATTATATATATTTAAGTTCTAACTGTGGTCAGAACCCAACATTTATAGCATCTTTAATTTTCCACACACTAGGAATGTTTCCAGAACAAACTAGACAAGATAGAGATAATAATGTATTTATTACTGAAGATTATTTAAAAGATGATACAAATTTAATATATTTTAATAAAAGTGATCCTTCTATTACTTCAGATTATGACACACATTATGACTACGGTTCTGTAGTTCAATATTCTGGAAAATCTTTTTCTAAATATGATGATAAATATACAATTGATGCATTTGGATCTTATGGACATTTGTATCAACTAATGCTTGGACAAAAAAATACCATTCCATTTAACAATTACAAACTTCTTAATCGTCGTTTTTGTAACAATACATGTGAAAGAATTGAAAATCAATGTAAAAATGGAGGATATATAAATCCAAGAAAATGTAATGAATGTATTTGTCCTTATCCATTTGACAGTAAAAGTAAGTGTGAAACATTAATAAAGAGTGACGATGGATGTCCTGAAAATACTACAATTAAAGATGAAACTTCTTTTTCAATTAAAGGTGAAAAAAAATGTTATATCAAATTTTCAGCAAATAAAAATGCAACATTACTTGGGAGACCTTTATTTGGACCACGAATAGCAATGCTTACTGTGACTAAATTAAATGTAAAAAATCAAAATCCATGTGCTAGAAATTCAAGTATGATTGAAATAAAATATAAAAAGGATCTTGATGTTATGGGTCTTTGTGTTTGTAATCTTGAATCTTATCCTCTTAAGGTAACTTCTGAATCAAGTGATATTTATTTATTTTACAATGGCAAACCTTCAGATTCAGTAGAATTTAAAGTTACATATGATATATTCTTACGTTAGTTAATAGAATCATATAATTATATAACGAAAAATATATAATAAAAAAATGTATTAATTTTTTGCGTGTATTTTTAATTTAAATAATATTGTATCTATTTTAGAAATAAATTTTTTGTAAAATTAATCTCTGTTCTTGTAAAGCTTTGTGGAATGTTTATATAAATTACAGATCTAAATAATATATGTCTTTCTATCAAAAAAATAAATGTTATATATTTATTTAACCTAATTAGATATTTGATTATTCAAATTTTTAACATGTTGAAATTATAGTATTTTATGATATTCCATGCACAATAAAATGTTACTTAAAAAAAGATATAAAAACATATTAAAAATAATTAAAACATTATTACTCAATTTTTTTTCACTTTTATTTAAATTATTTTATATACTTAAAAATGCTAATTTATGTTATAATTGAACTATTTGTTGTAATGTAAGATAAATTTTAATCAATTAAATAATTTTATAGATTTTCATTTTCTAATTGTCATTACAAATNAAATTCTCTTGTTGAACAAGATTCTATTGATTTGAGAAAACGAGCTATATTTGTAAGTGATATACGAAAATGGAACTTACCAATCAAATACTATATTGATAATCATTATTTAAGTGAATGGTACGTACAGGATGCTTTAAATAAAATTCAAGCAGAAACATGTATAAAATTTAAAAGAGTTTATTCAAAAATAAGAAATGAACATGGTCTTAATTTTGTGTACAGTCGTTCTTGTGGATCTCATGTTGGTCGTATAGATAAGGTAGATGGTCAGGATGTATACATAAACGATGAATGTTATTATGATGTTGTAAGAATTCAAGGATGTGTTTTTCGTGCTTTAGGTATGGCAAATGAAGAAAGTCGTGGAGATAGAGACTCTTTTGTTAAAATTCATAAAGAAAATATAATTTCTGGAAAGGAGGATAATTTTATTAAAGATGAAACTGGTTGGAGTACTTTTTACAATTTATCCTATGATTATGGTTCATCACTTCATTCTTTATCAAAAGCCTTTTCTAGAAACTGGAATCCTACTATCACTTCAAAAATGAATCCAAAGTATGAAGAAATGATGGGTCAAAGACATATGGTTGCTTTTTCTGACTATAAACTTTTAAATTTACATTATTGTAGTAACAAATGTAAAAATATTCAAAATTATTGTAGGAACGATGGATACCAAAATCCAAATTCATGTAATACATGTAAATGTCCACATAATTTTGAAGAACCTTATTGTATTTATTTAAAAAATCCTGGATACAATTGTGGTGAACAAGAACTTTACGCTAAACTAACAAAACAACAATTATATCCTTGGGGTGCTGTTGATTGCTATTATCGAATAAGAACAGAATTTGGAAAACGTATTGCTCTCCAAATAATGTATGTTCATGCAGAATATACAACAATATGTCATGAAAAATATGGAATAGAAATAAAACATAGAAAAGATAAAGGAGTTATGGGTCTATGTTTATGTGGATATCATTATGGTCCTTTTTACTTAAAATCAGAAGATGATATAGTACTTGTTCATCATATTGGATGGAGAGCATGGCATAAAATTGAAATGTATTATATTCAAATAGATAAAAGTGAAGTAAATGCCACATTAGAACAAATTCATGAAAAATTTAAATAATTAAAACATATTTTTATTCAATAAAATAATATTTACAGATACAAATACATTATTAAAAGTGATTATTTGTTTATTTAAATAAAATAATTATTTTAAAAATAGTATATACTGACGAATCTCTAATTATTAAATTTGTTGGCTTTTCTGTTTTATGTGAATATATTGAAGTTTTTTTTACACCAAAGTTTAATGATATAATATATTATTTAGACTATTGTCTGCTATATTAAAGCAATTTTTATTTGTTAATGACTGTAGTTGATTGTTTAGGCAATAAAGTTAAATAATACACATAATAGTAAAACATAGTTATATGTAGTAATAAGACTAATGATGATTTTTAAATTTTTAAGAAATTTTTTACATTTAAAATTATTTTTATGTTGTAAGTTTAGATTAACATTTATTACAATTTTTTAAAAATAATTCAATTCATTCCTTAAATAATGTTAGTAGTCATGTTATAAGGAGAAATAGAAATAATTGTCTTTGAAAAAGATAAATAAAGAAAATATTAAATATCACGTTGATAACAAGCTTAATGAATGCTATCAAAATATTACAAGAATTCAAAAAATAAAATTTAATGCTTTAAGTGCTAACAATAAGTATGTTACAATATACAATAATGTATACAGTTGAATCTTTATAGAAGAAACTCATTGAGCCAACTAATTTGTCTGACGAAATAGAAATTTTTTTTTATATAAAAATTTGACTGTATATCATTTCCAATTCTCTTTCGTTAGCATTCTTAAACCAGTTTTTTTTCATAGTTATAATACGAATAAGCTAATTTGGCATTTGATATTATAAAAAATAACGTTTTTCTACCTTATAATATATATTCTTTTATTATATTCATTTCTTTTTTCAAATAAACTTTTACATATAGCTTTTGTATTTTTAAATAGAAATAATTCAATTATTAAAACATAAATATTTTTCCTGATTTAAAAAGGATAAATTTTTCAACAATAGAGATGAAAGAACAGCTTTCTTTTAAGAAAACAAATGCTTTTTATAATAATTTTTTCAAAAATAAAATTTATATTTTTGCAATATTACCTCATCACAAAATAATTATATTAAGTAAAAGCATTTATGAATGTTAATGGGTGTTCTCTAAAATTTGATCTACAAAGTCGACTACATATAAATGACGAAAATAAAGTAATTCAAATTTTAGATAAGTGTTTTAATTTTATGTTGTAAGCTTCGATGCTCTTTATAATTTCAATTCTCAAAAAGATATTCTTTTTTTACATTTTTTATATTACAATTAATTATATCACGTTTAATAGTTCTAATAATGCATTAAATAATACATACACAGAAAATATTTAATGACTAAACAATTAAATATTATTGAAAAATTTACTGATAAAATGATATAAAAAGTTTATTCACATAACTTTCCATTGTTCTTGATAATTAAATGTTAGTCTAAATGCACAATAAAAAAAACACGTTTAAAAATTGTATATAATAGTCAACGAATTACAACTACTTTATTTATTCAAATCATGAATCAAAAGTGTTTAATATTATTCGTAATATTATTTATTCTATGTAAAGAAATTTCATTAGAAAAAAAGACTGAAAAAGCTAGAAAAAAAGAAAAAAAAAGTAATAAAGTTAAAGTTTCTACAACATTTTTTAATGTCGAAGGAAAACGATTTGTAAGAATTACTTATTAATAAATGATGTCTTTTTTAGCCTTTAACAAATCTGGAAAAAAATATAACAGAATTTCTAGGCATTCCTTATGCTTTTCCACAAACAAAAGTTGGAAGATTTATGCCTCCTCAACCGTTAAATGCTTCTTTTACTGAATCTTTAAATAAAACATATCAAGCTTTTACACTAGCAAATACCTGTCCACAATTCATTTATAAAACAAATTTTGAAGGAAATGATTTCTTACTTCCAACTAATAATATATCAGAAGATTGCTTACAATTGAATATGTGGGTTCCAGATAAAGATCCTAAAGCTACAAAAAATATGTCCACAATAATATATATATACGGTGGCAGTTTTGCAACTGGGTCGGCTTCATTAGATGTTTATAATGGTTCTATTCTTGCTGCATCACAAAATGTTATTGTAATTACACTTAATTACAGAGTTGGTCCATTAGGATTTGCTTATTTTGGTGAGGATACTAATGTAAAAGGAAATATGGGATTGTTAGATCAACAAGTTGGACTTAAATGGATTTATGATAATATAAAATTTTTCGGAGGTGACAAAGATAATATAACTTTATTTGGACAAAGTGCTGGAGCTGCATCTGTAACCGCACATCTTCTTTCTAACAAAAGTCATCCATATTTCGATAAAATGATAGCTAATTCAGGAGCAATAACAAATGTATGGGCAACAGTGCCTTCATATGTTGCATTAAATAATACATTATGGCTTTCTTCAATAATGAATTGTACAAATGCAACAGATTTTTCAAAACTTACTAATCGAAATAAAACAGATATTATAAAATGTATGCAAAAAGCAAATACAACACTTTTAAATGATAATCAATTTACAACTCGTGATAAAGAACAACCACCTCTTCCTTACACATTTCTTCCGGTATACAATGATACAGTATTTTTTAATGGTAGTCTTTTTGAAAGACTTAAAGAAGGCAAAATAAAAACTAACGTCACTAAAATGTTTGGAAGAGTATCAGAAGAAGGATCTTACTTTTTACCATTTCTTCTTGGTGAAAAATATGGTTGTGGTTTTAATCACACATTAGGTGCAAAAGCCTCTACTAATCAATGTAAAGGTATCCCAGGTTATGCAATTGCTTTTATTTGGACACAATTAGGTACTTTTCTAAAAGCTGACATCATGGGTCAATTACTTCTTTCCATTACTTATAATAACGAATTTGTAACGACAAATCAAGAAAAAGCAATAGAAATATTTGGCGATTTTATGTTTAATTGTGACTCAGCTCAATTTGCTGAAATTAATGATATGGTATGTGAAAAGGATTCGTATTTCTTTGAATTTCGAAAAAGATCAACAGTTACTCCTTGGCCTCAATGGATGGGAGTAATGCATGGGTATGAATTAGAATATGTATTTGGAAGACCATTTAGATATCCAGAAAATTATGAAGAAAAAGTTTTGGAAAAAGAAAAAGAATATTCTCTTAAAATTATGTCATTTTATGGCTCTTTTGCAAAAAAAGGAACACCTAATTATAATTGGTTGCCATTTAAAGATATAAGTGCAAGTAAATGTCAATTTCATAACCAATACGGCGCTGTCATAGACGACACTTTTGATGCTAGTAAATATCCATTGAAATATACAGACGTAATTACAGAAAAATGTTCTAAATTTAATCTTGTTGCTAATAAACATGAACCAAGATTTGAACCACAAAAGCGGTTATATAATCGTATGCAATATAGAATTACACAAAGTTTAGATCGTGGTACATTTGATTTGGATTTTCCTATGTTAAAATAAAGTAATTGTAAACATTTGTGTTACACAAAAAAATTTAAATAATGTACATCTTTTATGCTGCACGTAATGCAATAGATCAAAGTATGATCATAAACTTCAAATGTCAATTTTTCAACTGTGCTTTCAGTAATTAATATTTTATTTACTAATAGTAGTATTAAAAAATAATTTTATTAATAAGTCATTTTGTAATAAATAAGGAAGGTTGTTATAATAATTTACAAAGTTTATTAATTTACCCATTTCTTTCTTAGAAACCTAATCTTTTTTTCTAAAATTGTACGTTTTTTACATATAAATTGAGCAACATTAAAAATTAATATCTAACAATTATATTCAAACACTTTATTGTATATCTAAAAACAAATTTTATTTAATACATATTTAATACCCACTTTATTGGTACATTTAATAATTAAATCATTGGAATATTTTGCTTGTAAAACGCTTATAGTAAAAATTATTTTCAATAATTGTAATACACTCTTTTGAATAATAATTGAAAATTATTTAGTTTAAAATTTTTGTTATTTATAAACTTATTTTTGAATGTAAATTATAAATATTTGTTTATATTAAAACTTTTTCGATGTAATAATTATAAGTACTAAATTTTAATATTTAAAAATTTGTTCATTTTTTTTTAGTTTCGAAATATTGTCATTATGTTATGATGTCGATTGTCAAATATTTTTTGTGTTTATTGTGCATTTGCCTTTTTAACTTATTAACCGTTATATAACTAAATCATTATTCAACTATTTTATAGTAAATTTTAACATCTCTTAAAATATGATATATTTAAA
>LM523396.1:0-10096 GCA_000941615.1 Parastrongyloides trichosuri
AGCGTGACGGACCGCACGGGCCTGATCGCGGCCGAACTGGCGGGCGACAAGGCCCAGGCCAAGGCCCTGCTTGAGGCCGTGGGCTGTCCGACCGCGCGCGGGGAGGTGGTGCGCACCGCGGACGAGGCCGCCGCCGCCGCCGCACGCCTGGGCGGCAGCGTTGTGGTCAAGCCGCTCGACGGCAACCATGGACGGGGCGTGACGACAGGCCTGGACACGTGCGAGGCCGTCAGGAAGGCCTTCGCCCTGGCGGCGCCCCACGGACGACGGGTCATCGTCGAGCAGGAGCTTCCTGGCCGCGATTACCGGGTTCTGGTGGTCGACGGCCGGGTCGTCGCTGTCGCCGAGCGCCGCCCGCCCTGCATCGAGGGGGACGGCCGCCGGTCGGTGGCCGAGCTGGTCGAGGCGGTCAACGCCGACCCGCGCCGGGGCGTCGGCCATGAGAACAGCCTGACCCAAATCCGCCTCGACGAGGAGGCGCTGGCCCTCCTGGCCCGCCAGAGCCTGTCGCCCGAGAGCGTTCCGGGGCCCGGCGTCAGGGTCCCGCTCCGGACCGCCGCCAACCTTTCCTCGGGCGGGACCGCGACGGACCGGACCGACGAGATTCATCCGGCCAACGCCGCTATCGCCCGGCGGGCCGCCCTGGCCCTGGGCCTGGACGTGGCCGGGGTGGATCTTCTGGCGCCGGACATCGGCCGCTCGGTGCGCGACACCGGCGGGGGTGTGGTCGAGGTCAATGCGGCGCCGGGACTGCGCATGCATCTGTCGCCTTCGGAGGGCGAGGCGAGGGACGTCGCCCGGCCGGTTCTGGACATGATGTTCCCGCGGGGCGTCCGGTCCCGCATTCCCATGATCGCAGTGACGGGCACCAACGGGAAATCGACCGTGGGGCGGATGATCGCCCATGTGCTGCAGGCGGAAGGACGGGTCGTGGGCCTGACCAACACCAGCGGCGTCTATGTCGACGGGGAGAGGATCCGCGCCGGCGACGCCAGCGGCCCGCGCAGCGCCCGGAGGGTGCTCAATGATCCCGTCGTCGACGTCGCCGTGCTGGAATGCGCCCGGGGGGGCATCCTCCGCGAGGGCCTTGCCTTCGACCGTTGCGACGTCGGCTGCGTCCTCAACGTCCAGCCCGACCACCTGGGGCTCAAGGGGGTGGACACGCTGGAGGACCTGGCGAAGGTCAAGTCGGTGGTGGCCGAGGCCGTGTCCCGTCGGGGGCTAAGCGTCCTCAACGCCGATGATCCCCACACCCTCGGCATGGCGCGCCACGCGCGCGGCAGGGTCATCTATTTCACCATGCGCGGCGGTCCCGACCCCCCGGGCTTCCTGCTGAAGCATGTGGCCGAAGGCGGTGCCGCGGTCCTCTATGACGCCGTAAGCGGCGTGCTCGAGCTTCACGACCGGGGCGAGCGCCGCCGGCTGGGCCATGCAGCGGACCTGCCTTCGACCCTGGGCGGGGCGGCCGCCTTCAATGTGGCCAACACCCTGGCGGCTGCGGCGGCCTGCTACGGCGTAGGCGTGCTTCCGGAGCGGATCGGGGCGGCCCTGGGCAGCTTCACATCCAGCTACGAGCAGAATCCCGGTCGCCTCAACATCTGCGACCAGCACGGTTTCCGGGTCATCATGGACTACGCCCACAACCCGGACGGCCTTCGGGCCCTCGGCGCCCTCGTGGCGGCGATCCGGCCCGCCGGGGGACGGACCATCGCCATGATCAGCATCCCCGGCGACCGGCGGACGCAGGAGATCGTCGCCATGGGCGAGATCAGCGCAAGCTTCTTCGACGAAGTCGTCTTCAGGGAGACGCCCGACAACCGCGTTCGTCCCGCCGGGGACGTGATCCGCCTCCTCGCCGAAGGCGCGCTGCGCAGCGGCGCGGACGCGTCGCGTTTCCGCGGCGTGCAAAAGGAGGAGGAGGCCGTGGCTGCATGCCTTGAAGCGGCGAGACCCGGGGACCTCGTCGTCCTGACGCCGACCCGTATCGAAGCGGTGTGGGCGCAGATCCTGGCCTTCCGTCCTTCCTTCCCTTCCTCGGCCCTGGGCCTGAACGCGCCCGGCGTCATCCTGGAGCCTCCCCATGGGTGAGGGCCCCTTGATCATCATCGGCGGGCATGAGGACAAGACCGGCGAGCGGGTCATCCTCGGCGAGGTCGCCCGGCGCCTCGGCGGCGGCAAGCTGGTGATCGCGACCATCGCCTCCCATGAACCCGAAGGCTATTTCGACAGTTATCGGGAAGGCTTCAAGGGCCTCGGCGTCGGGGAACTGATCGAGCTCTACGTCGAGGACCGCGCCGAAAGCCATGAGCAGGACCTTCTCGACCGGCTCGACGGCGCCGCGGGCGTCTTCTTCAGCGGCGGCGACCAGCTCAGGCTCGCCAGCCAGATCGGCGACACGCCGATCGAGCGGCGCATTCGCGATCTCCATGCGCGCGGGGGCCTGATCGCAGGCACGTCGGCGGGGGCTTCGGTGATGAGCGAGACCATGCTGGTCAAGGGACCGAGCGCGGAGTCCTACAGGATCGGCGAGGTGCACATGGCTCCCGGACTGGGCCTGCTCCCCAATGTCATCATCGACCAGCATTTCGCCGAAAGGGGACGGTTCGGCCGGCTGCTGGGCGCGGTGGCCCACAATCCGCGGCTCATGGGGCTGGGCATCGACGAAAACACGGCTGTGGTGGTCGAGCACGGGCGGTTGAGGGTGCTCGGCGACGGCGCCGTCTATGTCGTCGACGGGGAGGATGCGACCCATTCCAATATCTCGGAAGGCGGGGCCGAGGACGCCCTGTCCATGTTCGACGTGCGCCTCCACGTCATGTCGCAAAGCGATGTGTTTGACCTGGACCGCCGTCGCCCCCAGCGCGCCGGTTCGGAAGGAAAGGGTGAGAGCGGCGATCCGCTGTGACCTGAATCCGACACGCCGACCCGGGCGCCGGTTGGACGGGTTAGCCTCCTGTATCAGCAGGAAGGACAGCCGACATGATCAATGCAGACGACATCTGGCGTGATGTTTTCGTGACGGGCCTCAAGAACGCCCACGCCGTGGAAAACCAGGCCTTGGCCCTGATGGATCGCCAGATCGATCGGGCGCGGAACTTTACCGAGGTCGCCGACCGGTTGAAGGCCCACCGTCTTGAAACCGAGGGACAGATCCTGCGACTGGAGACCCTGCTGGAGGGCTTCGACGAGAAGCCGTCCGGCCTTAAGGACGCTGCGCTCTCGCTCGGCGGCAACCTGGCGTCCATCGGCCACAGCTTCGCCGAGGACGAAATCCTGAAGAACGCCTTCGCCAACTACGCCTTCGAGAACTTCGAGGCGGCCTCCTATCGGGCCCTGATCATTCTGGCTGAGAGCGGCGGCTATGCGGCGGCCTACGACCCCCTCGCGGCCACCTTGGAGGAGGAGGTGCGCATGGCGCGGTGGGTCGACGAAAGCCTGCCCATGCTGGTGGAGAAGCATCTCGAGCTGAGGCGCGCCGGCGAGAACCCCAGCCGCTGACTCAGCCGAAATCTATTTTCTTTATTATCTTTTGGATAACTAGATCATGTTCATGCACAACAAGAAGTTGATGTACACGGTTAGGGTCGCCGAACCCAATCCCGCTCTCGCCACCCTGATGCTCGAACAGTTCGGCGGTCCCCAAGGTGAGCTCGCCGCCGCCATGCGCTACTTCACTCAGGGGCTCGCCGACGAGGACAGCGGCCGTCGCGATATGTTGATGGACATCGCCACGGAGGAGCTGAGTCACCTGGAAATCATCGGTTCGATCGTCGCCATGCTCAATCGCGGGGCCAAGGGCAAACTCGCGGAAGCCGCCGAGGAAGAAGCGGATCTTTACGCCAGCATGACCTCGGGCGGAGAAAGCCACACCATGTCCATCCTCTATGGCGGCGGCACGGCCCTGATCAACTCCGCCGGCGTGCCGTGGACGGCGGCCTATATCGACTCCATCGGTGATCCGGCCTGCGACCTGCGCTCCAATATCGCGGCCGAATCCCGGGCCAAGATCGTCTATGAACGGCTGATCAACGTCACCGATGACGCGGGGATCAAGGACGCCCTGACCTTCCTCATGACGCGGGAGGTGGCCCACCAGAAGTCCTTCGAAAAGGCGCTCTACGCCATCCCCGCCAACTTCCCGCCCGGCAAGCTTCCCGGTCATCCGGACTTTGCCGACAAATATTACAACATGTCCCAAGGAGAGGGGGATGCGAGCGGGCCGTGGAACCAGGGCGAGCAGTGGGAGGTCGTGGACGACCGCGAAGCCCAGGCGGCGGTGGACGGCGGCGTGGGCGACGCTTCGGTCAAGCTGTCGGCGGCTGACAAGAAGTCATTGCAAGCCTTTGCGGCCCGCACCCAGTCCGACCCTTCAGCCGATCCGATTACTGGAGCCGATCTCGGCGCCGGGCCTGGGGCCGGTCGCACCACGCCTCTGGCGGCTCCGGACTGAAGCGCCGCCAGACCGACGGCGCGGACGGCCGGCGCCGGCTCGGGCATTGGTTATGAATGGGCCGGCTTGCTTGCGAGGGACGGCGATGACCTGATCCTATCCGCTGACCAGAATTTGTCCGACGCTCAAGCAAGCCGGGGCCGCGCCGGCGTGATCAGAACCTGGTCGAACTCCCACATGGGTCAATATGACGGGGACCCTGCGTGGCCCTCTTGCAGCCGCCGCCTGGCAAGGCGAGGTGAAAACATAGAAGCCGCGGTCGGCCACGGCGGCGAAAAAGTCCTCATCGTAGACGCGATCCGCACACATCGGACTCACGGTCTCCCTTCCGGTTGTCAGGAGGGCGCAACGAGATCCTTGCGGCGGCGATCCAATGGATCCGACTCCCGACTCTTTGATCGGGGCGTGGCGCAGGGCTCTCAGTCGTCAATCCCTCGGCGCCGGTCATCCGCGGGTTCGGCTGCATTTCCTGATTTCCCAGAAATCCCGTCAATGCCGCGCCGACGTAGATAAGAGACGTCAGTAGATGGAGGAGGCTTCCGAACTGCAGGAGCCGCCGGGGTTGCGCAGGACTGGCGGCCTGTCGGCGGATTTCACAGGAGCTCTTTCCTTCCCGTTGGGTGTTCGGGTGTCCGGAGCCGCCGCCTGCTCCCGGGCGGGATGTGTCGCCGATCCGCCTTTTGGAGGCGATGCGTCCGGAACGCGTCGGTCGCCGAAGCGCTACCGGAAGCGGCCGGCCGCCGGATCCGCGTCCTTCGCGGTCGAGAGACAACCCCTGGTCAGGTGAGGAATGGACATGAAATTCTACGAGATCGTCGTCGCCGACGCCCACGGCGCCGAGCGCAAGTTGAGGGTTCCGTCTCCGACGGATGTCCAGGCGGCGGACGCCGCCGCCCCCCTGTTGAAAAGCGGCGATTCCATCTTTTCGATCCGCGAGACGCCCGACGACAGTCTTCAGAGAACCGATGGGCCGCCCTCCAAGACCCAGGCCGAGGAACTGGCGCCGACCACGCCCGGCATGGCGGCCCGTCGCGATGCTTCGTGAGCCCTGAAGGCCTTGCCGGCAGCGCGGCCCCCGGCGAGATCACGCTGCGCATCGGGACGGCGGGCTGGGCCATTCCCGCAGGGGTGAGAGACCGGTTTCCTGTCGCGGGCGGCGGACTCGAACGCTACGCCAGCCGTCTCGGCGCCGTGGAGATCAACTCCACCTTCTACCGCCGTCACCGGGTCTCGACTTTTGAGCGCTGGGCCGCCGCCACGCCTGCGGACTTTCGTTTCGCGGTCAAGGCGCCGCGTGACATCACGCACCGCCGCAAGCTGGAGAACTGCGAAGATCTGCTCGCGGACCTGGCCGCCGATCTCCGCGGGCTGGGAGACCGCCTCGGACCAGTCCTGATCCAGACGCCGCCGGGCCTGGCCTTTGACAAGACCCGGACAGGCGCTTTTCTGGACGCTTGTAGGGCCCAGATCGACGCGTCGATCGTGCTGGAGCCGCGGCACGATTCCTGGTTCACGGCCTCGGCGGATCATTGGCTCGCCTCTCGGCGGGTCGCGCGTGTTGCGGCCGATCCGGAGCCGGCCCCGGGTGCAGGCCTTCCCGGCGGCTCCGAGGGCCAGGTCTATTTTCGCCTGCACGGCTGTCCGCACATGTATCGCTCGGCCTATGGAACCGATCGGCTCAAGACCGTCCTTCAGCGGGTGGTGGCGGCGGGCGAAGTCGGGGCCGAGCGCTGGGTCATTTTCGACAACACCGCTTCGGGTGCGGCGGCAGCGGACGCGCTGGCGCTCGCTGGGATGGCAAGGTCCGCCCCGCCTGCGGTCTGGTCGTGAGGTTGCGACGACCGGCGTGTATTCGAAAGAGCCGAGCTGCCGTAGGAAGATCGCCAGGACCGCCACGAACGCTGTCGACAGACGCTCGCTCTGCCAGTCTGGAAGATTCGCATCTGAGCCGGGGGGCGGCGAGATAAGCGACGGTCCAATGGGCCGCGGCGCCATGCTCCAGCGCCTTCTAGGCGGCCGCTCGCGCGCTTTGGGTCCAGCCGAGCATGAAGGAGGCGAGGAAACGAACCACGAGCGCCAGACCGGCGACAAGGATTGCCCTATATCGCCGGAAGGACACCGCCCATGAACCCCCAGCAGTCCGGAGCGCTTTCGCTCGCCTCGACCGCCGCCTTTCAACTGACCCAGATCGACGCCCGGGTGGAGAAGGGGCTGCCTGAGCAGGAGGAGGTGGGGAGCCTCCTACTCTGCGCGGACGCCAAGTTTGGAGAGAGCGCGGAGAGAGAGGTCACCAGCGCATTTCTCACCGATCTCCGTCGGGACCTGGGGCTCATCGACGATCAGGAGCCCCGCCGCCGCGCGACGGGGCGACGGGGCGAGCGCAGTCTTCGCCTTGGCGCTCTCGGCTGACCGAGACCCCCAGCGCTCGGCCGGCGGTTCCCGAACGGAGAGCCAACGCGGGGGTTCCGGCCAAGGCGAACAGGCGTTCGGGCTTGTGTCGTGTTCCCGACAATGGCTCGCGGCCCCGCTGCTCCGGGCTCGCCAAGCTCTCGACCCCGCCCCAAGTCGCCAAAGGGAAACCGGAGGACGCGCGGCGCGCTTGCTTAGTCACACCCAAGAGGAGCTCATGACCTTGCGCCATGCCCCGATCATCGTCGCTTCCGTCACTGGGCTTCTCCCCGCCCGCAATCCGCAAGGGGACGACGGGTGCGTCGACAAGGCCCAGGACGCTGTCTCAGCTCCAGTCGATCAAACCTTCGCCGCCATGGGGAACACTATACTCGGCTATGCGCCTGGCGCAGCCATGAGCGAGATCCGGTCCGGCGACGTCGCTCCTGAGCGGGCCAGGGGCCTGCTGGATAATCCGAGGTCGGCGGGCGTTGGGGATTTCGACCGGCTCTATATCGACCGGCAGGCCTCCACCCGCCAGGAGGTCGTGGTCCTGAATCGCGGCTTCACGCACAATACGGCTGCGCCGCCGCTTGCCGCTGATGCCCCGACAGCACCGCCGAAGGTCGAGCATTACCTGCGGAAGGCGCGGGAAATCCAGGCGGCGATCTGATCGACATGGCTCCTAGGCTGAAGCTCTTTGAATGGTCGGACGGCTTCCATCGCTTCACGGTGGCTGCGTCCTCCAGGCCCAAGGCTCTGGCCGCCTGGGGCATCCGGCAGGATATCTTCGCTTCAGGCCTCGCCAGGGAGGCGCCCGATGCAGAGGACGCCGAGGCGGCAAGAGCGCGGCCTGGAGAGGTGATCGAGCGTGGCTTGACGGTCGATATCGGCAAGGCCGGCCGCCGTGGGGCGCCCCCCAGGGCGCGCAAGGGAGCGACCACGGCCCAGCAGAATCGGGCCCAGCGCCTCGCTGAGGAGCTGAAGGCGCTCGATCAGGCCCACGCCGAAAGCGCGGCAGCCGTTCGCGCCGAGATGCAAGGCCTCGAGGCGCGGGCCGCCGAAGAGAAGGCGCGGTTTGACCAGACACGGACCAGGCTTGTTCGAGACCTCGCCATAGCGCGCGAGAAACTAGGATCGGAGGAGGCGTCCGCGCCTCCCCGGAACCAGGAGAGAACCCATGCAGACTGAGCCCAGAAGCACCGACGCAGACATGGCGTCGACAGGATTTCTGAACGACGACGTACATGAGGGGGATCACGCCTCCTCGTCCATCCAGGCCGCCATGATCAACCGGCCCCGATCCGAACTCTACGCCTTCTGGCGGGAGTTCCGGAATCTTCCTCTTTTCATGGCCAATGTGCGGTCGGTCAGCAGCGACGGACGCGACTGGGTCATAGCCGGGCCCGGCGGCATGGATGTCGAACTGGAAACCGAGATCGTCGAAGACCGGCCGGGCGAAAAGATCGCCTGGCGTTCCACGGAGGCAGCGGACGTCGATCACGAGGGCTGGGTCGAGTTCCGCGACAACGCCTTCGGGCGGGGGACCGAGGTCCGGGTCATGATCAGCTATGACCCTCCCGCCGGCGCCGTGGGCAAGCTTGTGGCCAAGGTGATGCAGCGTGAACCGCGCATCCAGGCACGACGCGAACTTCGCCGCTTCAAACAACTGATGGAGACGGGGGAGGTTTCCACTTCCCAGGCTCCCGGCGCCGCTCCCCGCGGCTGATTATCAAGGACATATTTCATGCGCGCACTGACCTGGCACGGCAAACACGACGTCCGGGTGGACACGGTCCCCGATCCCGAGATCGTCAATCCTCGCGACGCCATCATCAAGATCACCGCGACCGCCATCTGCGGCTCGGACCTGCACCTCTATGACAGCGTCATCCCCGGCATGCACCGCGGCGACATTCTCGGCCATGAGTTCATGGGCGAGGTCGTCGAGGTGGGGCGGGGCAACACGAGCCTCAAGGTCGGGCAGAAGGTGGTGGTGCCCTTCGTCATCGCCTGCGGCCAGTGCTTCTTCTGCGGCAAGGAGCAGTATTCGGCCTGTGACAACTCCAATCCGGCCGACAAGTCCGACGCCTCCGAGGTCGCCTACGGCTATCCCGCCGCCGGGCTGTTCGGCTACTCGCACCTGACCGGCGGCTACGCCGGCGGGCAGGCCGAGTATGCGCGCATTCCCTATTCGGACTTCGGCCCCATCGTCGTGCCTGACGGCATGGAAGACGAACGGGTGCTCTTCCTGTCGGACATCTTCCCCACCGGCTGGATGGCGGCGGAAAACGCCGGGATCGAACCGGGCGACACGGTAGTGGTCTGGGGATGCGGGCCCGTCGGCCTGTTCACGATCAAGAGCGCCATCCACATGGGCGCGGCGCGGGTGATCGCCATCGACCACCATCCGCGCCGTCTCGCCCTGGCGAAACAGAACGGCGCCGAGGTGCTCAACTATCATGAGGTCAAGGTGCTGGAGGCCCTCAAGGAGATGACGGCGGGCATCGGCCCTGACGCCTGCATCGACGCCGTGGGCATGGAGGCGCACGGTTTCGCTCCCGACAACATCATCGATGCGGTCAAGCAGGAGACGAAACTGGGCACGGACCGCCAGCACGTGCTGCGCGAGGCGATCATGGCCTGCCGCAAGGGCGGGCGCATCTCCATGCCCGGGGTCTATGGCGGCATCGGCGACAAGCTGCCGATCGGCGCCTTCATGCAGAAAGGGCTGACCCTGAAGACGGGGCAGACCCATGTGCAGAAATACCTGCCCAAGCTGCTGCAGCTGGTGATGGACGGTCAGATCGACACGACCGACCTCATCAGCCATCGCCTTCCCCTCGAGGAGGCGGCGACGGCCTACAAGAACTTCCACGACAATCCCAATGATTGGACCAAGGTCGTCCTCAAACCTTGAGCCGCCTCGGGGGCGTCCGGCTTGTCGGCGAACAGGACGAAGGCCCGTCTCCGGTGGAGACGGGCCTCGATGGCGGAGCCTTGCGGCTCGACGCGGTCGGATGAAGGCGGGCGTTCGGGCTAGTCCGGGCTCAGGCGACGGGCCCAGCGGGCCTCGTCGCTCGAAGGACCGAGGCGTTTAGTGGCGATTATCGCGTTCATGGCGCTTCTCCTCGCTGGACGCCTGCTGTGTCGAACGCGCCTCGGCCGAATGGCCCTTGTGCACATCCTTCTCGCCTCCGCCGCCCGAGACCTGGCTGCGGGGCGACAGATGATCGGGATCTTCGGCGTCCTTCACTA
>LM523397.1:0-10080 GCA_000941615.1 Parastrongyloides trichosuri
TGCCGTCGGCCTTCAGCGAACCGTCCATCATCACCGAGGTGAAGCCGTACTGGATCGCCGTGGCGCAGGTGGCTTCGTTGTTGCCATGGTCCTGGTGCATGCAGATCGGGATGTGCGGATACATTTCCGCCATCGCGTCGATCAGGTGCTTCAGCACGATGTCGTTGGCGTACGAGCGGGCCCCGCGCGAGGCCTGCATGATCACCGGCGAGTCGGTGGCCTCGGCGGCCTCCATGATCGCCAGCGCCTGTTCCATATTGTTGATATTGAACGCCGGGACCCCGTAGCCGTGCTCGGCCGCGTGATCCAGAAGCTGTCTCAAAGTAACCCGGGCCATGCCCTGCCCTCCGTAGTTCTAAAGTTTAATTGGTCAGGGCCGCCACTCCGGGCAGCTCCTTGCCTTCCATCCATTCAAGAAACGCGCCGCCCGCCGTCGAGACGAACGTGAAGTCGTCGGCGCGGCCCGCCGCGTTGAGAGCCGCGACTGTATCACCGCCGCCGGCCACGGCCACCAGCTTGCCGCTCTTGGCCAGATCCGCCGCATGCTTGGCCGCCGCCATGGTGGCGACGTCGAAGGGCGGCACCTCGAACACGCCCAGCGGGCCGTTCCAGATCAGGGTCGCCGACGCGTCCATGGCCGCGATCAGCTTGGCCAGGGTCTTGGGGCCGGCGTCCAGGATGCGGTCGCCCGCCTGGATGTCCGACAGCTCGCGCACATGGGACGCGAAGCCCGGCTTAACTTCCTGCGCGGTCACCACGTCGATCGGCAGCAGCAGCTCGCAGCCGGCCTTCTGCGCGTTCGCCATGATCTCGCGGGCGGTGTCGGCCAGGTCGTGCTCGCAGAGCGAGGCGCCGACGTCGATCCCTTGCGCGGCCAGGAAAGTATTGGCCATGCCGCCGCCGATCGACAGGCGGTCCAGCTTGGTCACGAGGTTGTTCAGCAGGTCGAGCTTGGTCGAGACCTTCGAGCCGCCGACGATGCCCAGCACCGGGCGCTTGGGCGCGCCGAGCGCGGCCTCCAGGGCGTCCAGCTCGCGGCGCATCTGCTCGCCGGCATAGGCCGGCAGCAGGCGCGCCAGGCCTTCGGTCGAGGCGTGGGCGCGGTGCGCCGCCGAGAAGGCGTCGTTGACATAGATGTCGCCATTGGCCGCGAGTGCTGCGACAAACTCCGGATCGTTCTTTTCTTCGCCCTTGTGGAAGCGGGCGTTTTCTAGCAGCAGGACGTCGCCGTTCTTCAGTCCGTCGACCGCGGCCTTGGCGGCCTCGCCGACGCAGTCGGCCGCGAAGCCTCATCGCCCACGCAGTCGTCGGCGAAGCGCACGGGGCCATGCAGCAGCAGCTCCAGCGGCTGAACGACAGGCTTCAGGCTCATCGACGGCACGCGCTCGCCCTTGGGACGGTCGAAGTGGGCCAGCAGCACGACCTTGGCGCCCGCCTCGCGCAGGCGGTGGATGGTCGGCAGGGCGGCTTTCAGGCGGGTGTCGTCGGTGACGTTACCGTCCTCCATCGGCACGTTGAAGTCCACGCGGACCAGGGCGGCCTTGCCCGAAAGGTCGGAAACGTCGTCGAGGGTGCGGAAGGTCATCGGTGGTCCGTCTTTTGGTCTGGGGCGGCGAGCCCGTCGTCTTGAAACAAGGGGCTCTCAGCCGTTCGGCGAGAGCCCCTCATAGGTCAGCGGTCTGTCAGGCGCGAGGCCGGATCAGAGGAACTTCGCCATCACCAGGGCGGTGTCGGCCATGCGGGTCGCGAAGCCCCACTCGTTGTCGTACCAGGTCAGAACGCGGGCCAGCTTGCCGTCGACGACCTGCGTTTGCGGCAGGGCGGCGGTCGAAGAGGCGGCCACGTGGTTCAGGTCGACCGAGACCAGCGGGTCGGTGGTCGTGGCCAGGACGCCGCTCATCGGGCCGTTCGCGGCGGCCAGCAGGGCGGCGTTGATTTCCTCGACGGTGACTTCGCGACCGGCGACGACCTTCAGGTCGACGACCGAGACGTTCGGGGTCGGGACGCGGATCGACGAGCCGTCCAGCTTGCCTTTCAGTTCCGGCAGGACCAGGCCAACGGCCTTGGCAGCACCGGTTGAAGTCGGGATCATCGACAGGGCAGCAGCGCGGGCGCGATACAGATCCTTGTGCATGGTATCCAGCGTCGGCTGGTCACCGGTATAGGAGTGGATCGTGGTCATGAAGCCCTGTTCGATGCCGAACAGGTCGTTCAGCACCTTGGCCACCGGCGCCAGGCAGTTGGTGGTGCACGAGCCGTTGGACACGACGATGTCGTCGGCCGTCAGCGTCTCATGGTTGACCTTGAAGACGATGGTCTTGTCGGCGTTGTCGGCCGGGGCCGAGACCAGCACGCGCTTGGCGCCCGCCTTCAGGTGGGCCGAGGCCTTGTCCTTCGACGTGAAGATGCCCGTGCATTCCAGTGCGATGTCCACCTTGAGCTCGGCGTGCGGCAGGTTGGCCGGGTCGCGCTCGGCCGTGACCTTGATCTTGCCCGTGCCGACGTCGATCCAGTCCTCGCCGGTCGTGACCGTGCCGGGGAAGCGGCCGTGCACCGAGTCATAGCGGAACAGGTGGGCGTTGGTCTCGACCGGGCCCAGGTCGTTGATCGCCACGACCTCGATGTCCTTGCGGCCGTGCTCGACAATCGAGCGGAGGACGAGGCGGCCGATGCGGCCGAAGCCGTTGATGGCGACGCGAACGGTCATGGGGAGCAGTCTCCTGAACAGGGGCGATTATGATGGGCGCCTTAGTGGGACGGAGCGCGCGCGGTTGCAACCCCGTCACCGTAACAAGGCCCGTAACAAGATATGATCGCCTGTAACCGTCCGAGGACGGTCAAGCCGTCTCAGCAGCAGCGGAAGCCGCCGCCTTCGCCGAACCGCCGCGCCTCATGCAGGCGGAAGAAGGCGGTGCGGTCCAGCGGCGTCTGATCCGGGTGGGTGACGGCCGCATGGGCGACATAGGCGTCATAATCCGGCTGGCCGATCATCAGCCCGGCGGTGCGGCGGGCGTCCTTGCCCCACCGCACCAGGGTGTCGCGGCAGGCGCAGAGCAGGTCCGCGCCGCCGGTCGTCGCCGAGGATGAAGAGGGCCTAGGCACGGGCGATGTCCATGGCTTCGTCGGCCAGGGTCAGCTCGTGCGCGGCCGGAGTCTCGACCACGGTCGGCTGGTCGGACTTCAGCGCCTTGAGGCAGGCCCCGACGCCATAGACCACGACTGTCAGCACCACGAACAGGAAGCCCGCCGTCAGCGCCGAGTTGACGTAGTCGTTGACGATGACCCGGTGCATGTCGCCGATGGTCTTGGCCGGGGCCAGGATGTCGCCGGCGGCCATGGCGTCCTGATACTTCCGCGCATGGGCCAGGAAGCCGATCTTCACGNCGGCCGGGTCCAGCACGGTGGCGGCGATCAGGGCCATGATGGCCACGAAGCTTTCACACAGCATGGCGCCGTAGCCGATCAGCGGGATCTGGTTCTCGTTCTCCAGCAGCTTGGGCGTGGTGCCGGACGAGATCAGGGCGTGGAAGCCCGACACAGCCCCGCAGGCGATGGTGATGAACAGGAAGGGGAACAGGGCGCCCGAGAAGACCGGTCCGGTGCCGTCGATGAAGGGGGTGATGGCGGGCATCTGGATGTGCGGGCGCACGATCAATATGCCGACAGCCAGGGCGACGATGGCGCCGATCTTCAGGAAGGTGGACAGGTAGTCGCGCGGGGCTAGCAGCAGCCACACCGGAATGACCGAGGCGATGAAGCCATAGGCCATCATGGCCAGCGCCAGCGTCGTGCCTGACAGGGTGAAGGCCGGACCCCAGAACGGATCCGCCGCGATATGGCCCCCGCCGATGATGGCCAGGACCAGCAGCACCACGCCGATCACCGACACCTCGCCCACGCGGCCGGGGCGCAGAAAGCGGGTGTACAGGCCCATGAAGACGGCGATGGGAATGGTGGCCGCGACGGTGAAGATACCCCAAGGGCTCTCGGCCAGCGCCTTGACCACAATCAGCGCCAATACGGCCAGGATGATGACCATGATCATCAGCACCCCGACCTGGGCGATGACGCCGGGGATGGGGCCCATCTCGGTGCGGACCATGTCGCCCAGCGACCGGCCGTCGCGGCGGGTCGACATGAACAGGACGATCATGTCCTGCACCGCCCCCGCCAGAACGGCGCCGACCAGGATCCACAGCACGCCGGGCAGATAGCCCATCTGCGCCGCCAGCACCGGCCCGACTAGAGGCCCCGCGCCCGCGATGGCCGCGAAATGGTGGCCGAACAGCACGTTACGGGGCGTCGGGACGTAATCCAGCCCGTCGTTGTGCCGCACGGCGGGCGTGGGCCTGCGCGCGTTCAGCCCCAGCACCTTCCCGGCCAGATAGCGGGCGTAGAAGCGGTAGGCGATGGCGTAGACGCACAGCGCCGCGACCACGATCCAGACGGCGCTGATGCTTTCGCCCTGATGCAGGGCGATGACGGCGAGGGACACGGCCCCCAATATGGCGATGGCGCCGAATATCAGCGCCGTCTTGAGCTTGCCCATGGCGAACGGTCCTCCGGGTCGACTGGGTGCGACCTTTCGCCTTTTTTGGACCCTAATCGCGTCCGGCGCCAATCGACAAAAGTCGAAGAAGCTTGGCCGATGTCTCAACCCTCTCCCGGCGGGAGAGGGCTTGAGCTTCGGAGAGCCGCAAGGCGATCCGCCAAGCGAAAGGGTGAGGGGCTTGTCCTGCCCGTCGGCGTAAGCCGTCGCGTCGACGATCAGCCACGGCCTTCGGCCGACTTCAGCCGCGAACCCTCACCCTTTCGCCTTAACCAATCGCCTTCGGCTCTTGGAGGCTCAAGCCCTCTCCCATCAGGAGAGGGAAGAAGGATTACGGAGCGACTACTCGCACCTTGCCCGCCGCCTCGGTCGCGCGGGCACGCGCCTCGTTCGTGTCCGCCCCCCGCGCCAGCGCTACGCCCATGCGGCGGCGCTCATAGGCCTCGGGCTTGCCGAACAGGCGCAGGTCGGCGGTCGGGACCGACAGGGCCTCGGCCACGCCCTCGAACACCACGCCCTGCGCCTCCATGCCGCCGTAGATGACGGCGCTGGCGCCGGGTTCGCGTAAGGAAACGTCCACGGGCAGGCTCAGGATGGCGCGGGCGTGCAGGGCGAACTCGCTCAGGACCTGCGTCACCAGCGTCACCAGGCCGGTGTCGTGCGGGCGCGGCGACACTTCGCTGAACCACACCTCGTCGCCCTTCACGAACAGCTCGACGCCGAACACGCCGAGGCCGCCCAAGGCGTCCGTGACCTTGCCCGCGATGTCCTGCGCCGCTTTCAGCGCGGCCTCGCTCATGATCTGCGGCTGCCAGCTTTCGACATAGTCGCCCTTCTGCTGGCGATGGCCGATGGGCGCGCAGAAGTCCGTACGGACCACGCCGTCGCGCAACGACCGCACCGTCAGCAGGGTGATCTCATAGTCGAAGTCGATGCGCCCCTCGACGATGACGACGCCGCCCGCGACCCGGCCCGACGCTTCGGCATAGGCCCAGGCGTCGGCCACGCCCTCGGGGCCTTCGACATAGGACTGGCCCTTGCCTGAGGACGACATCACCGGCTTGACGAAGCAGGGGAAGCCCACGGCCTCGGCGCCCGCCGCCAGTTCCTCGGCCGAGGCGGCGAAGGCGTAGGGGCTGGTCGGCAGGCCCAGCTCTTCGGCGGCCAGACGGCGGATGCCCTCGCGGTTCATGGTCAGCTGGGTGGCGCGGGCCGTGGGGATGACGCGGGCCAGCCCCGCCGCCTCGATAGCCGCCAGGGCGTCGGTGGCGATGGCCTCGATCTCCGGCACGATGATGTGCGGGGCCTCGGCCATGACGATCCCGTTCAACACCTGAGGGTCGGTCATGGGGATGACGTGGCTGCGGTGCGCCACCTGCATGGCGGGGGCGTTGGCGTAGCGATCGACCGCGATCACCTCGGCGCCGAGGCGTTGCAGCTCGATTGCCACCTCCTTGCCCAGCTCGCCCGAGCCCAGCAGCATGACGCGCGTGGCGTGGTCGGTAAGCGGCGTGCCGATCTTCATGGCGTCAGGTTCCGTTAGCAGGTTCGATCAGATCCCAGGCGTTGCCGTAGAGGTCTTCGAAGACCACCACCTTGCCATAGGCCTCGTGCCGGGGCGTTTCGCGAAAGACGACGCCGGCCTCCAGCCAGGCGGCGTGATCGCGCATCAGGTCGTCGGTGTAGAGAAACAGCCAGACTCGGCCGCCCGCCTGATCGCCGACACAAGCGACCTGTTCCGGCGTCGCGGCGCGAGCCAGCAACAGGGAGGTCTGGCCGCCTTTGGGCGTGACGCGGACCCAGCGCTTGCCGCCGCCCATGTCGGTGTCTTCGCTGAGGTCGAAGCCCAGCTTGCCCACGTAGAAGGCGATGGCCTCGTCATAGTCTCGGACCAGCAGGCTGACGGCGCCGAGATGGCTCATGGCGCAGGAACCGCAAACAGGCGGCGGAAGGCGTCCAGCGCGGCGCCGTGATAGATGGTGGCGTGGCTCTCGCTCGGGCGCGGGGTGAAGTCCCAGGTGACGCCGGGCAGGGCGTGATCGCGCAGGTTGGCGGTCAGCACGTCCATCGGCGCCTGCATCATCTCGCCCTCATCGCCGAGCGTCAGGATCAGGGTGCGCGGGTCGTTGGAATGGTCGCGCAGATGCGCCCCCGACTGCCGCGCCAGCTTGCCGCCGTCCCACCACAGGCTGGGGCTGACGGCGACATAGGCGTCGAACATCTGCGGTTCCTTCAGGAAGGTCTCGACCACGAACAGGCCCGCCAGGGACTCGCCCATCAGGGCCGTCTCGCCGCTGGTGCGATAGCGGACGTCGATGAAGGGCATGGCCTCTTCGGCGATGAAGCGGCGGAAGCGGTCGGACTGCCCCTGCGTCGGATAGCGGGCGATCAGTTCGGCGTCGTCGGTCGGCAGGGCCAGCTCGTTGCGGCGGTCAACCGAGGCGATGCCCACGACGATCACGTCGCGCGTCGTGCCGACAATGGTCCCCAGTTGGGCGATGCCCGAGATGTGGTGAAAGTCCTGATCCTGTCCGCCGTCGAGGACGTAGAGGACGGGATAGGTCTGATGGCTTTGCGCATAGCCGGGCGGCAGCCAAACGTTGATCTCGCGCGTCTGGTTCATGCCGGCGGAGGGCAGGGCGTAGGACTGGCCGATGACAACGGGCGTCTCGACCGCCATGGGGGCGGTTGTCTCGGCGAAGGCAGGCGCGCCGCCCGCCATCGACAAGCCGAAGCTCAGGACGAGGGCGAGGCGGCGCATGGGTTTACAGCCGCGCCTTGGCGGCCTCGACCACGGCCTCGGCGGTGATGCCGAACTCGCGGTAGAGGACTTCGGCCGGGGCCGAGGCGCCGAAGGACGACATGCCGACGAAGCCGCCGTCCTCGCCGATGAAGCGCTCCCAGCCCTGCTTGATGGCGGCCTCGACGGCGACGCGGACGGTGCCGCGGCCGATGACGGCGTCCTGATAGGCCTTGGGCTGCTGCTCGAACAGGGCGAAGCAGGGGACCGACACCACGCGGGTGGGCACGCCTTCGGCCTCCAGCGTCTCGGCGGCCTTCAGGGCCAGGGCGACCTCGGTGCCGGTGCCGAACAGGGTGACTTTCGCTGCGCCGTTGGCGGCCTTCAGCTCATAGGCGCCCTTGCGGGACAGGTTCTCGCCCGCGTCGGTCACACGCACGGCCGGGGTCTTCTGGCGCGACAGGCACATGGCGGTCGGCGTGGTCTTGTGCTGCAGGGCGACCTGCCAGCACTCCAGCGCCTCGACCGTGTCCGCCGGGCGCATGGTCAGCAGGTTCGGAATGGCGCGCAGGGCGGCCAGATGCTCGACCGGCTGGTGGGTCGGGCCGTCTTCGCCCAGGCCGATGGAGTCGTGGGTCATGACGTGGATCACGCGCACGCCCATCAGCGCGCCCAGGCGGATCGCCGGGCGGCTGTAGTCCGCGAACGCCATGAAGGTGCCGCCGTAGGGGATGACCCCGCCGTGCAACGCCAGACCGTTCATCGCCGCAGCCATGCCGAACTCGCGGATGCCGTAGTTCAGGTAACGGCCGGCGTAATCCGGCGCGTCCATGATCTGGGTGTTCTTGACGAAGGTGTTGTTCGAGCCGGTCAGGTCGGCCGAGCCGCCGACCATTTCCGGGATGGCGTTGAACACCGTCTCCAGCGCCTCTCCCGAGGACTGGCGCGTGGCCAGGGCGGGCTTGTCGACGACCAGTTGCTTCAGCTTGGCGTCCAGCGCTTCGAAGGCGCCGGTGGGCAGGTCGCCGGCCATGGCGCGGGTGAAGTCGTCGCGTTGGGCGTGGTTCAGCAGACGGCCTTCCCAGGCCTTGCGGGCCTTGCCGCCCTGCTTGCCGACCTTGGCCCAGGCTTTCTGCACGCCTTCCGGCAGCTCGAACGGCGCGAAGGGCCAGTTCAGCGCCTGACGGGTCGCCGCGATCTCGGTGGCGCCCAGGGCGGCGCCGTGGGTCTTGTGGCTGCCTTCCATGGTGGCGGCGCCCTTGCCGATCTTGGTCTTGCAGGCGATCAGCGTCGGCTTGTCCTGCTTGGTCGCCCAGGCCAGGGCCTTCTGGATCTGCTTGTAGTCATGGCCGTCGATGGCCTTGACCGCCCAGCCTGAGGCCTTGAAGCGCGTCAGCTGGTCGGTGGCGTCCGACAGCGACACCTTGCCGTCGATGGTGATTTCGTTGTCGTCCCACAGGACGCACAGCTTGTTCAGCTTCAGGCGGCCGGCCAGGGCGATGGCCTCTTGCGACACGCCTTCCATCAGGCAGCCGTCGCCTGCGACGACCCAGGTGCGGTGATCGACCAGATCCTTGCCGAAGCGCGCCGCCAGATGCCGCTCCGCCAGGGCGAAACCGACCGAGGTGGCCAGGCCCTGACCCAGCGGGCCGGTGGTGGTCTCGACGCCTGCGGTGTGGCCGTATTCCGGGTGGCCGGCGGTCTTGGAGCCCCACTGGCGGAAGTTTTCCAGCTGTTCCCGCGTCGCGTCCTTGTAGCCCGTCAGGTGCAGCAGGCTGTAGATCAGCATCGAGCCGTGGCCCGCCGACAGGATGAAGCGGTCGCGGTCGGCCCAGTCGGGGCGGCTGGCGTCGAACTTCAGGAATTTCGAATAGAGGACGGTGGCGACGTCGGCCATGCCCATCGGCATGCCGGGGTGGCCGCTCTTGGCCTTTTCGACCGCATCCATGGACAGCACCCGGATGGCGTCGGCCATCTGCTTGGGCGAAGGCTTGGCGAATGCAGCTTGGGCGTCGGTCACGGCGAGACCTTTCCTCAGGAACAGGATAAAGCGGGGGCGGCGCCGCTTTACCCCGGCGCGCCGGCAGGTTCTACACGGAATCTGGAAGAAAGGACCCCCATGGACGCGGTTACGGCTGCAAAGGCGCGGATCGATCAAGCGCTGGCCGATCTGGAACGCAAGGTGCTGGAGCTGAAGGCGAGGCCCGCCTCGGCGCCGCCCATCGCGGACGACGACCTGTTCGCGCCGCGCCCCTCGAACGCGGCCGACCTGGCCCGCATCGCCGAGCTTGAAGACGTCGGTCAGGAAACCGCCCAGACCCTGGCCCGCGCGGCCGACGCCGTGCGCGAGGTGCTGGCGCAGCAGGCCGGGCAAGAGGAGACGAACTGATGGCGACGGTGACGGTAGAGGTCTATGGCCGACCGTATGCGGTGGGATGCGCCGACGGTCAGGAGGCGCGGGTGCGCGACCTGGCGGCCCAGTTCAATGATCGGGTGCAGGGCGTGGCCGATCAGGTGGGGCAGGTCGGCGACGTTCGCCTGTTCCTGATGGCCGCCCTGATGCTGTCGGACGAGCTTGCAGAGGCGAAGCGTCAGGCGGCGGTTCAGAACTCGGGCCGGGCTAAGGCGGCCGCTGCGGCCGTCGCGGCGCCCGCTGCGAACAGTGAAGGCGTGGCCGAGGCGTTGAACGCCGTGGCCGCAAAGATCGAGAAGATCGTCCAGACGATATAGGACGCCGACGCCTCTCCCTCCCCGAGACGGGGAGGGTGGCTGAGGCCGTCAGGCCGAAGCC
>LM523398.1:0-10055 GCA_000941615.1 Parastrongyloides trichosuri
CGGCACCGACTTCACCGTGCCCAAGGACCGGGGGATCGGCGGCCTGAACCTGGCCTTCCTCGGTCGCCCGGATCAGTATCACGCCGCAAACGCCACGCCCGCCAATCTGGATCAGGGCGCGGTGCAGCACCTGGGCTCTCAGGCGCTGGAGGCGGCCGACGCCTTGCTGCGCGCGCCCAGCCTGCCGGGCCGGGGCGAGAACCTGGTCTATGCCGACATCTTCGGCCGCTGGGTGATCGCGCATAAGCAGGCGACGGGCTGGGCCTTGCTGGCTCTGGGGGCGGCCTTGGGCGGTTTCGCCGCCTGGCGCGCGCGGCGAAGGGCAGGGCTGACGGCGAAGCAGGTCGGTCTGGGCGCGCTGGACGGGCTGTGGTTCCTGACCGGCGGCGTCATCCTGCTGCAGGCGACGCGCCTGCTGGCCGGACCGATGTCGAGCCGCGCCGCCTCGCCCGACGTCTATTACACCCTGCTGCGCCGCCTGCCGTGGATGGAGGCGGGAGCGACGCTGGCCATCATCGCCCTGGCCTTGGTCCTGCTGACCGGCGCGCGCCGGGCGCGGCCGCGCGTGATCGGCGCGGCGTTCGCCGTCCTGACCGCCGTCGTCCTGCTGGTCGGCGGGTTCAGTCCGGTGATGCTGGGGCTGGGCGTGGCCGCTATCATCCTGTCGCTGTGGTCAGGGCGCGCCGAGTGTTCGGCCTGGGGCGGTTGGTTGGGCCTGATCGCCCTGATCTTCGTCTTTGGTTGCGCCTTGCAGGGCGCAGCGCCTGAAGCGGCGCTGCTATTCGTCTGGCCGGTGTTGCTGGCCGCGACGGCGGCGGCTCTGGCGGCCTTGATCGACCCTGACCCGACGCGGCCGCTCGGCCTTCTCCCCGTCGCCGTGGCGACCGTGCTGGGCGGCGCCTGGCTGCTGGCGATCGGCCATTTCGTCTTCCTGGGCGTCGGGATGGACATGCCGGGCGCCCTGGCCTTGATCGCCTTGCTGGTCCTGCTGTTCGCCCGGCCCCTGGCGCCGGGCGCGAAGGCGGCGCGCCTGGTGCTGTTGGCGGCGGCGGCCTGCCTGATCGCAGGTGTCGGACTGAATGTTTCGGCGCGACTTCTGGCGCCGGCACCCGCTGTGGCCGAGGCGCTGCCCTAGCGTGCGGACGCTGGCGTCCGACCGCGCGACCGTTTATCGCAGCCGATCATGAGCGATCCCGTCCTCGTCACCGGCGCTGCCGGCTTCATCGGTGCCTACACCGCCCGCGCGCTGCTGGAGGCCGACCAGTCCGTGGTCGGCCTGGACAACTTCAACGACTACTACGACCCGGCGCTGAAGCAGGCGCGCCTGGCCCAGCTTCAGGCCCATCCCGCCTATCGCCACCATACGCTGGACCTGGCCGATCGCGACGGCGTCGCCGCCCTGTTCGCCGAGCACCAGCCGCGCCGGGTGGTGCATCTCGCCGCCCAGGCGGGCGTCCGCTACAGCCTGGAAGCGCCCGAGACCTACGTCGATTCCAACGTCGTGGGCTTCCTCAGCATCCTTGAGGGCTGCCGCGCGGTCGGGGCGGCCCATCTGGTCTTTGCTTCGACCAGTTCGGTGTTCGGCGCCAATCGCGCTCTGCCCTTCTCAGTGCGCCAGCCCGCGGATCATCCGCTGACCGTCTATGCGGCGACCAAGCTGGCGAATGAAGCGATGGCCCATTCCTACGCCCACCTGTTCGGCTTTCCGGCGACGGGCTTGCGCTTCTTCACCGTTTACGGACCGTGGGGCCGGCCGGACATGGCCCTGTTCAAATTCACTCGAGCGATTCTGAAGGATGAGCCGATCGACGTCTTCGGCCAGGGGAAGATGCAGCCGCGACTTCACCTATGTGGACGACATCGTCTCCGGCGTCGTCGCCGCGCTCGACCGTCCCGCCGCCATCGACCCGACATGGGACGCGACAGCGCCCAATCCGGCGACCAGCGGCGTCGCTCCCTGGCGCATCCTGAACCTGGGCGCGGGCCGTCCGGTGCCGCTGATGCGCTATATCGAGGTGCTGGAGACCAAGCTGGGCCGCAAAGCCAAGCTGAACCTCATGCCCATGCAGGACGGCGACGTGGCCGACACCGAGGCGGACGTGACCGACACCCTGGCCGCCCTCGACTACGCGCCCTCGACGCCGGTGGAAGAAGGCGTCGCACGCTTCGTCGACTGGTACTGCAACTTCTATCGCGAAAACTAACCCTGGCCGCCCGGTGCGCATTTGTCCAAGGCGGCGGTTTCGGGCTTACGGCGTCCCATGGTCCAGTTGGCCATCATCCGCACCTTGGGGTTGGGCGCGCACCATATCTCGCCGCTGTCATTGATGGCGGTGACCCAAATCAGATTGTGCTCCTGGCCATAATCGATGACGGCGAAGGCATAGCCGGCCCCCTTGTCCTGAACATGGATCGGCAGCGGCGGGTCGAGCTGGGTGAAGGTCATGGCGTATCCTGTGGGCACAGGGAACGCTTCGTTTTCTCCTAGGTTGCCGCCGCCGCCTGCTTAGCGAACCACTGCTGCTAAGGCGGGCCGGCACACCGCTTAGGCTGTTGGCTGTATCTGCCTGGGCTTCCCGCCACTTGGCAGGACGGAGCCCTGGTGGAGCCGAGGGGAGTCGAACCCCTGACCTCGTCATTGCGAACGACGCGCTCTACCAACTGAGCTACGGCCCCGACCGACAGGCAGGGGCGGGAAATAGAAGGGACAACGGGGGCGTGTCAACGGGCCGCGCACGAATCCTTGGCGATCGGCGGCCGGGCCGCTAGAAGCGGCGGGAACGTAGCAGGAGTTTCTCATGGGTTTCGCCCTTGTCTGGCTGGTGAACGCCGTCGTCACCTTGATGATCTGGTGCATCATCGCCTCGGCGATCCTGAGTTGGCTGTTCGCCTTCGACGTGGTCAATCCGCGTAACCGTTTCGTGGGTCAGATCGCCTATGTGCTGGACACGGTGACCCGCCCGATCCTGGGGCCGATCCAGCGGGTGGTGCCGCCGCTGGGCGGCATCGACATCACGCCGATCATCGCCCTGCTGGCGCTGCAGTTCCTGAGCGTGTTGTTCAACCGGACCGTCGCGCCGATGCTGATCATGTCGCTGGGCTGAGGCTGAGGTTGAGGCGGGGACGTCGTTGAACTGGGGCCACGGGAACGGGGATTCGGCGGCCGGCGCCCATTTCCGCCCTTGCGTGGCGCGAGCGGGCTCCTAAGGTGCCGACGACAGGTTACTGGCGGACCGTATACAGTGCGTAATTCATGACTACCATCAGGACAGTCGCCGTCATCGGCGCCGGGCAAATGGGTTCGGGCATCGCTCAGGTGGTGGCCGCCGGCGGCTATGAGGTGAAGCTGTACGACATTGCGTCGGATCGGGTGACCCTGGCTCTGGGCGAGATCGCGGCCAGCCTGGCGCGTCGTGCGTCGCGCGGCCTTTCGAGCGAGGCGGAANTGGGCTTTGTCCCGGCGCCTGTCGTCAAGAACCGCATGGGTGTGCTGCAAGAGCGGGACGTTACGGGGATTTAACGTGAACTGCGGCGGCGGTCCCGCCTAAGCCTCAAACTCTTCACGCAGGGACAGGGGCGAGCATGCGAGACCAGGTCGAGATGACCCAGCCGAAGCCGGTGGCGGCGGACCAGCGGATCGTCACGCTGGACGTGCTGCGCGGCGCCGCGGTGCTGGGCATTCTGGCGGTCAATGCGGCCGCCTTCGCCTTGCCGATGATGGCGATTGAGATGACCAGCGGCCAGTCGCCCTTTCCGGCGGGGCCTGATGCGTCGGGCGTGGCGCAATGGATTATCGCTGTCTTCTTCCGCCAGAAATTCGTCACCCTGTTCTCCATGCTGTTCGGCGTCTCGATCTTCCTTGTCGGCGGCGAGCGGGGCGATGAGGCGAAGGGGCGCGTCCTGCGTCGCCGCCTGCTGTTCCTGGCCCTGTTCGGCCTGATCCACGGCGCGGCCTTCTGGTACGGCGACATCCTGTTGCTCTACGCCTGGTCGGGCCTGTTCGTGATGATGATGCGGTCGATGCCCGCCAGGCGGCTGATCTGGATCGGAGCGGGGGCGACCGTCGCCCTGGCGACCTTGCAGGCCGGGCTGATGCTGCTGACGGCGCATTTCCCCGAGGCGATGAGCAGCGGCGGGGCTTCGGACGGGGCCGTGGCCGCCTCCATCGCCGCCTATCAGAGCGGCTGGGCCGGCGCAGCGCTGGAGAATCTGAAGGCGTGGGCGATCAGCCAGGGCATGAGCCTGCTTATGTATGTCTTCTCTACGATTCCGCTGATGATGCTGGGGCTGGGCCTGTTCAAGGCGGGATTCTTCCACGGCCGGATGTCGATGCGCGTCTATGGACTGTTGATGGCGGGCGGGGCTGTGGTGCTGGCCCTGCTGGGCGTGCTGGAATGGCTGGAGATTCAGGCTGGGGCCGAGGTCGAGGCGACCGGCGGTTGGGCGATGGCGGTCGGTTCCTATCCGTTGATCATCACCCTGGGCTATGCGTCGGCGCTGATCCTGGCGACGACGCGCGGGGTGGGCTGGCTGCGCAAGGCTCTGGCGCCGGTGGGGCGGATGGCCTTCACCAACTATCTGACCCAGACCCTGATCATGACGACAATCTTCTACATGCCGTGGGGACCGCGCCTGTTTGGCCAGGTCGACTATCCGATGCAGTGGGCCATCGTCGTCGGCGTCTGGGCGCTGCAGCTGATCTGGTCGCCGCTGTGGCTGTCGAAGTTCACCATGGGGCCGTTCGAATGGCTGTGGCGGCGCCTGAGCTATGGCCGCGATCTGCCGCTGCGCCGCACGGCCTGAGGGCGGATGCGGGCGGCGCCCGGCGGACTGTGAGTTGCGGCGGCCTATCTGATGGCTTAATCGCCGCCTCATGACCGACGAAGCCTCCAACCGCCCCGAAGCCAGTGCACCAGAAGCGAGGGCGCCGCGCGGGTTCGCCGACCGTCGCGGCCGCGACCTGACCGCCGAGCGCCGCATCGTCGCGCGCGTGTCCGAGGTCTATGAGCGCTGGGGCTTTGAGGCGCTGGAGACTCCGGCGTTCGAATACGCCGACGCCCTGGGCAAGTTCCTGCCGGACGCCGACCGTCCGAACGAGGGCGTGTTCGCGCTTCAGGACGATGACGATCAGTGGATGGCTCTGCGCTACGACCACACGGCGCCGCTGGCCCGCTTCGCCGCGCAGAACTGGGAGACCTTGCCCAAGCCGTTCCGTCGTTACGCCTATGGGCCGGTGTGGCGCAATGAGAAGCCGGGGCCGGGCCGCTTCCGCGAGTTCTGGCAGTGCGACGCCGACACCGTCGGCTCGGACCGGCCGGAGGCCGACGCCGAGATCATCGCCATGGGCTGCGAAGGCCTGCGCGCGGCGGGCCTGGCGGCGGGGCAGGCGGTGATCCGCGTCTCCAACCGCAAGCTGTTCGACGGCCTGTTCGACGCGGGCGGAATCGCCGATCCGGTGCAGCGGCTGACGGCCCTTCGCGCCGTGGACAAATACGATCGCCTGGGCGTCGAGGGCGTGCGCCTGTTGCTGGGCGAGGGGCGTCTGGACGAGTCGGGCGACTATACCAAGGGGGCGAACCTGCCCGCCTCGGTGATCGGCGCGATCGAAGCCTTCCTGGCCTCGGCCGAGACGCCGGGGCTCAGCCGCGCGGGCGTGCTGGACGCCGTGTCCGGCGCCGCCTTGGGCGCCGCTGGCGAAGAGGCGCTGAAGGAACTGGCCGCCATCGACCGCGCCCTGACCGCCATGGGCGTGGCGCAAGACGACGTGCGGTTCGACCCGACCATTGTGCGCGGGCTGGAATACTACACCGGCGCGGTGTTCGAGGCCGAGCTGCTGCTCGACACCAAGGACGAGAAGGGCCGGGCTGTGCGCTTCGGCTCGATCGGCGGCGGCGGGCGCTATGACGACCTGGTGTCGCGCTTCACCGGCCAGTCGACCCCGGCGACGGGCTTCTCCTTCGGCGTGTCGCGCCTGGCCTCGGCCCTGCGCGCCGCCGGGCGCGGCGCCGAGGACGCGACGCGCGGGCCGGTGGTGGCCATCGTCTTCTCAGAGGACGACATGCAGCACTATCTGGACGCGGTGTCCGAACTGCGCGCGGCGGGCATCGCCGCTGAGCTCTATCTGGGCCGGGCGGGCATGAAGGCGCAGATGAAGTACGCCGACCGTCGCGGGGCGCCGGCCGCCGTCATCCTGGGCGGGGACGAGATCGCCGCCGGTCAGGTGACGATCAAGGATCTGGACGCAGGACGCGCCCGCGCCGCCGCCATCGCGGACAATGACGCCTGGAAGGCGGAACGTCCCGGACAGCAGACCGTGGCGCGCGATCAGCTGGTGGCCGTGGTGCGTTCCATTATCGAATGACCTTCGATAATATCCATGACGACGTCGTGACTTATCAGCGTTTAGTCATAAAAGCGTAGGCTTTCGGCGCTCGCTTGGTTGACGCGCCCCGGCCAATGGCGTCATTTGGTCTCACTCAAGAGGCGCAGCGGCGAGCCGCAGCGACATCTTGAAGGCGTTTCGGGGAGGAAACGTCCGCTCCTGAGAGAGCGTGAAGGCCCGCTGCGATGTATCCCCCGCAGCGGGCTTTTTCATGCCTGAAGCTCAACGATTATCGAAGAGTATTCGAGAATGTGCGCGCTGCGGTGCGGCGTCCATGAAAAAAGGGCCGGAGCGTCGCGGCTCCGGCCCTCTTCATTCAGCAGGCGGCGTCCTTACCAGATGCGGACGCGATCTTCTGGGGTCAGGTAGTATTTGTCGCCCGGCTTGACGCCGAAGGCCTCGTACCAGGCGTCGATATTGCGCACGGGGCCGATGACGCGGAACTCGGCCGGGCTGTGCGGATCGGTGGCGATCTGGTTCTTCAGCGCGTCCTCGCGGTACTTCGACTGCCAGACCTGCGCCCAGCCGTAGAAGAAGCGCTGGTCGCCCGTCACGCCGTCGATAACCGGCGCCGGCTGGCCGTTCAGCGACAGGTGATAGGCCTCCAGGCCCACCGCCGTGCCGGCGGCGTCGCCGATGTTCTCGCCCATCGTTAGGCCGCCGTTGACGTGGAAGCCGGGCAGAGGCTCGAACTCATCATACTGGGCGCCCAGGCGGGTGGTCAGGGCCTTGAAGTTGGCCTTGTCCTCTTCGGTCCACCAGTTGCGCAGCACGCCGTCGCCGTCGGACTTGGAGCCCTGATCGTCGAAGCCGTGGCCGATCTCGTGGCCGATCACGCCGCCGATGCCGCCGTAGTTGACGGCCGGGTCCGCGTCCGGATCGAAGAAGGGCGGCTGCAGGATCGCCGCGGGGAAGACGATCTCGTTATTGGCCGAGTTATAATAGGCGTTCACCGTCTGCGGGGTCATGCCCCACTCGTCCTTGTCGACCGGCTGGTCGAGACGCGACAGGCGGTAGTTCCACTGGAACTGACCCATGCGCTGGCTGTTGCCGAACAGGTCGTCGGCCTTGATCTCCAACGCCGAATAGTCGCGCCACTTGTTCGGGTAGCCGATCTTGACGGTGAATTTCTGCAGCTTCTCTTGAGCCGCCGCCTTGGTCTCGGCGCCCATCCACGTCAGGTTGTCGATGCGGTGCGACAGGGCGGTGCGCAGATTGGCGACCAGTTCTTCCATCTTGGCCTTGGATTCGGCCGGGAAGTATTCGGCGACGTACAGACGGCCCGCCGCCTCGCCCAGGGCGCCCTCGGCGAAGCTGATGGCGCGCTTTTCACGGCTGCGCTGTTCGGGCTGGCCCGACAGGTCGCGCGAACGGAACTCCCACTGGGCGTCGGAGAAGCGCTTGGACAGGGCGCCCGCCGCATCGTCGGTGGTGTGGAAGGCCTGCCAGGCCTGCAGGGTCGCGACCGGCGTCTGGGCGAAGACGGCGGCGATCTTGGGCATAGCCGTGTTCTGGCGCACGATCAGGCGGTCGATCGAGCCCAGGCCGGCGGCGTTGAAATAGCCGTTCCAGTCGAAGCCCGGCGCGTCGGCGGCCAGGGTCTGGATCGTGTATTCATTATAGGTCTTGTCGCGGTCGCGGCTTTCCACCGGCGTCCAGTGGGCTTCGGCGATCTGGTCCTCAAGGGCGACGATGGCGGCGGCCGAACCGGCGGGATCGTTCCAGCCAATATTGGTCAGCATTCGCTCGACATAGGCCTGATACTTCTCCTTTTTGTCGGCGAAGCGGGCGTCCAGATAATAGTCGCGGTTGGGCAGCCCCAGGCCCGACTGGCCCGTAGCCACGACGTACCGGGTCGGGTTCTTCTGGTCGATCGTGATGCCGGTGCCGAAGAGAGACGACCCGACGCGGCCCTGGGTCTGGCCCATATAGGCGGCGATCTTCTCGTGGGTGTCGGCGGCGCGGATGGCGGCCAGGAAGGGCTGCAGCGGTTGGGCGTCCAGCGCCTCGATGCGCGCCTCGTCCATATAGGAGCGGTAGGCGTCGGCGATCTTCTGCTCGTCGGATCCGGCCGCTAGATCCGTGCGGCCCGCCAAATCGTGAATCAGTTCCTTCATCCGGTTGTCGGACAGTTCGCGCAGCAGGGCGAAGGAGCCGTAGGAGGTGCGGTCCGACGGGATGGTCAGCTTGTCGAAGGCGGCGCCGTTGGCGTAGCGGAAGAAGCTGTCGCCCGGCTTCACCGAGGTGTCGCGACCGTTGAGGTCGAAGCCCCAGGTCCCGTATTTCGGCGCCTCGGTTCCCTGCCAGCCCGAAGCGCCGCCTTCGGCGGCCGGGGTCTGGAACAGTTCGAAGACGGTGCAGACGTCGTCGATGCAGGCATGGTCGTGACCATCGCCCGCCAGGGCGGCGCCCGGCGCCAGAAGGGCGACAGCGGCGACGCCTACAAGCAGTTTCTTCATCAAGGTTTCCTCGTTTTCAGCCTCGCGGCCTCAGGTACGAACCCTAGGCCGGAAGCGCAGGCCCCTGTCTTAAAAAAAATTCATCCAGAGGGCGAGGGCTGGGCGGAGGCGGGGGCCTTAGAGGCCGCCGGATACGCGCCGAAGCTGCAATAGAGGTCTGTAAGAGTAAAGTTTCGCCGAGCAGGCGCCGGTCATTGTAACATGGTGCGGCGGGTATTCGTATAATTGCGTAGTCTTCTTGATTGCGCTGCAAGGGTCCGGCAGAGGTTTTTTGGAGATGTGACCCATTTTGGTCATTGTTCGGTGATGAAAGTTCGCCCTTAGTTTCAGGGGCGCCCGTCGTCTTCAGGTTCGGGCCGGGTCGAACGACGCGGTCCGGATTGGCGAGCGCGCCGCCCATTTAAGCCCAGAGCCACCTGTTTATGCGCGTGCCCTCCCCCTCTCTTGCCGAAACCGTCGAAAATGTCGCTCCTCCGCGGATGAATCGCCGTCAGGCGGCGAAGGTTCGCACACGCCTCAAGGTGCTGGATGCGGCGCGGGCCCTGTTCGCAGAGCGGGGCTATGACGCCGCGACGATTCGGGACATCGCCAAGGGCGCCGGAATGTCGACCGGCGCGGTTTTCGCCAACTTCCAGGACAAGGCGGAACTGTTCGAGACGGTCTTTTCCGAGGAAATGGAAGGCCTGCTGAACGACATGCGGACCGGGGCTGCGGGCGTTGAAGGCCGCGTCACCGATCGGCTGACCGCCGCCCTGACGGCCGGTTATCATCGCTCGCTGGGACATCTGCCGCTGATGCAGGCGATGATCGCGCGCTCCTGGTTCCAGCCGGAAGACGCCGATCAACGGTCGCGCGCGTTCGTCGGGCCGCTCGTGCTGTGGATCCAGGATCTGCTGCAGGCGGCTGTCGGCGAAGGCGAACTGCGCCAGGACATCGACCAGACCCTGTTGCCGCGCATGATCTGGGACACCTTCATCTCCAACTTCCGTTACGCCGCCTATGACGGCTGGGGCGTCGAGGAACTGACCCCACATGTGCGCCAACAGCTGGATCTGATCCTGTCGAGCCAGATGGCGCGCCAGTAAGGTCAGAGGGCCGAAATCTGTAAGGGCCGTTCGTCATGGGGCGAGCGGCCCTTTTTCATGCGCGTCGCCCAGACGCGCCGCCTTCATGGGGCGCGACGGAACGTCGCGGCTGTTCGCGTGTTGCGTCCT
>LM523400.1:0-10012 GCA_000941615.1 Parastrongyloides trichosuri
CCATTAACAGAAATAAACGGATTAATTTTTAAAATCAAACCAGTTAAACAAGCGAAAAACGATAAGTATAACAAGTCAACTTCTCAAGAAGTTATTGTCAGTGAATCATGTTTTAAAACTTTTGCATGTCTTTTAAAATATACCGTTTTAAAGTTAGGAATGACTGCTCCACATCATCGTAAAGACAGAGACAACTATGTTGAAATACATTCAAATAATTACAAGAGTAAAAAATATTTTGAAATTTTCGATGATTCTAAAGCAAAAACTTTTGGAACCGGTTATGATTTTGGTTCAATCACAAATGAAAAAGAGACATATAAAAGTAAGAACGGGAAATCAACAATAGAACCTAAACAAGAAAAGTACAAATTTATGATGGGATACAGCAAAAGTTTAAGTTTTAATGATGCTAAAATTTTAAATTATATGTATTGCGATAAGTGTAAAGATTCACCTATTCGCTGTGAAAATGGTGGGTACCCTGATTATAATGATTGTACCAAATGTATATGCCCAGAAGGTTTCAAAAGTAGAAAGTGTGTTGAAATTGATACAGATCATGATATGTGTAGTTACACTGAACTTGGAGCTTTCGAAGAAGAAGAAATTTTTAAACAACGTGTTTTTAAATATGATAAATACAGCAGATGTGTTTATAAATTTAGTTCTATAATAGGAACTCGCATTCAAATGTCTATAAATGTAATCACACCAAATAAAACTCAGTGCGTAGAGAGTGATTTTGAGCTTAAGTATCAAAAAGACAAAGGTGCAACTGGACTTAAAATTTGTGGTGATTACTTTAATAATACAACTAATATTTTAAGCGAAGATAACAAAGTTCTTTTAATTTTTAAGCGTTATGGTAGAAATGATATCGAAATAAAATACAAAGCTGTTAAAACAGTAAATTAATATTTTTTTAAAAATTTAATTTCATCAATAAATTTTATAATAAAAAATGTGTTTTGTATTTTAAATGTCACATTATATAATATCATGATTATGCACACTTTCTATGAACAATATTTTTAATGTAAATATCCTAGAATATTTGATGAACAACTGTATAATAAAGTGGTATGTAAAATAATGCATTAAAAACTTTCAAAAATATTTACTGTTTTAAAAGGGAATACTTGGAATATATATAACCAAAAATTAACAAACAAAAGTACTTTTATAAATATCACAATAATAGGCATGTAAAATTCTTTTTCACAAATTATTTGATTTTAAATTGAATAGATACATTTTTTTATATCAATAAAGTGTACATTTAACATGTTGTACAAAGTAATTTACTTTGAAAACAATAATAATTTTGAGAAAGTGGGTGCTTAAGTGAACATTTATATACATAAATCAAAGCTTACATTTTCAGGAATATCTTTAAAAATGGTATAAAAGGAGGTAGAATGTTATGTAGTTCATATTACAAATAACCAATTATATATAATGAAAAAAAATAATATTATTTCGTTTTTTCTATTATTTCTTTTTTGCTCTTCTTTCGTTTTAAGTGAAACCAGTACATCAGAGACACAAGAATCAGAAAATGTAACTGTAGAGACAAAATATTTTAATGTTACAGGAAAAAAATTGGTAAGTATTATTATCAATGAGTACATAATTTTTAGACGTTATGGACATTGAATAAAACAATAACAGAATTCTTAGGAGTCCCTTATGCATATAAACAAACAAGCAGTAATAGATTTTATCCACCTATTCCATTGAACGAGACTTTTAATTCTATTCTTAATGGTTCATCTTATACAGCGTTTTCACCTGCAACTACATGTCCACAATACATTTATAGAACAAATTTTTCAGGAAATGACTTTTTGCTTCCAACTAATGAGATTGGTGAAGATTGTTTACAATTAAATATGTGGGTGCCACCTAAAAATCCATATGTAACATACAAGTTACCTGTAATAGTATTTATATATGGCGGTAGCTTTGCGACTGGATCAGCATCACTAGATCCATATAACGGTTCTGTTCTTGCTGCAACACAAAAAGTTATTGTAATAACTTTAAACTACAGAGTAGGCCCACTTGGATTTGCTTATTTTGGTGAAAATACCGAAGCCAAAGGAAATATGGGATTATTAGATCAACAAGAGGGACTTAAATGGATTTATGAAAATATACATTTTTTTAATGGTAGTCAAACAGATATTACATTGTTTGGTCACAGTGCTGGTGCTGCATCAGTTACAGCTCACCTTCTTTCGAACAAAAGTCATCCTTATTTCAGCAGAATCATTGTTCACTCTGGAGCGATAACAAATGTTTGGGCCACAGTACCATCAAACGTTGCATACAATAATACAATGTGGTTAGCTTCAATAGTAAATTGTACAAAACATGAAAATGGTACTGATAAAAATAAAAACGAAATTATTAAATGCATGCAAAATGTAAATGATACACTTTTAAATGATAATCAATTTACAACTCGTGATAAAGAACAACCACCTCTTCCATATACATTTCTTCCAATCTACAATGACACTATATTTTTTGGAAAAAATTTGTTTCAAAAAATTAAAGATGGTGATATAAAAAAAGGTATTAGTGCATTATATGGAAGAGTAAAGGATGAAGGATCATACTTTTTACCATTTCTTCTTGGTGATGAGTATGGATGTGGTTTTAATCAATCATTACCTGCTGAAGATCCCAAGAATCAATGTGATGGCATTAAAGGAATAGTTATTTTTGCAATTTGGTTTAAGTTAGGTGCATTTTTTAAAGAATTTTTTCAAGAAGAATATAGTCTTGCATGGGAATATTCTCTACCTTTAACTGAAAGTACTAGAGATAAAGCAAAAGAAATTTTTGGTGACTTTATGTTTAATTGTGATACAGAGCTATTTGCCAATATAAGTGATAATACGTTTAAAAAAAATTCATATTATTTTCAATTTAACAAAAGATCAACAATTACTCCATGGCCACAATGGATGGGAGTCATGCATGGATATGAATTAGAGTATGTTTTTGGTATGCCATATAGATATCCAGAGAGATATAATGAAAGTGTCTTAGAATTTGAAAAAAATTTTTCTACTAGAGTGATGACATATTATGGCGTTTTCGCAAGTAGTGGATTGACACATAGTAATTGGGAACCATTTAAAATGTCTTATACTACAGGACAAAAAATATATAACAACGATAAGTGCGCTATTATTGATGAAAAGATAACCGAAGAAAATCACAAATTTGATTACACAACAGTAGTTACGGATAGGTGTAAATTATTGAATAAGATTGCAACAAATCATCCTCCAAGAGATGTGTTAAAACCATTGCAAAAGAAAACACCTCCTTCTCCACTTGTTTGGTTTAATGGCTTTTTCTGGGGTTAATAGTGATGTTAATAATATTAATTTTTTTATAATAATTATATTCTATGTCTAATAATTTATAGGAACGAATTTAATTTTTTATTGCACTTATATGTCTTTATCTTAATAACTAAATAATAAAAACTATATAATAATTAAATTTTTATTAAAAATAAAAATATTTCGATTGAGAGTTACAAATTGAGTTTTTTATAACCTTGTAAACTATTAATTAATAATTTTCTATTTCAAAAAGTTTCAATTCCTATTAATATTCTTAATTTTTTAATAAACTAAAATGTATAATCAGTATTTATAAATTTACTTATTTTTTTATAGTTTTCTATATTTATAATTAAAAAGACACTGTTTCTTACAAACTGTAACGTTTTTAAAACAGCTTTAGTACTTTTATTTTATACGAGAATGTAAACTTGCTATACATATTATATTAATCATTAAAATTTGTGTAGACTTGTAACTTACTAATTCACAGAAAGATTGTAATGTAGATATTAAAGAAAAATGCAAATTGACAAAAAAATAATTTTTTTTGCATGGTAGTGGTGGAATTTGTTTAAAATGTAAACAATAAAATTATGAATAATTATTTTTTAAATGTATAAATTATAAACAGTAAATTTACATATCAAAAATGTATTCATTTTTTTAAATAAAAAATAATATAGCTTTTAAACATTTTTTTATTTTCATAGTATTGATATTGTATTTCGATGCTGATTGTTAAACATTTTTTCATTATTTGTGTTTTGGTTTGTTTAACATGTTAAATGTACTATAACTACATTGTTCTTTGTGTACGAATAAAGTTTGAACAAATGCCTTCGTGAATTAAAAAAAATAACATGTATAAAACGTTTTCCAATTAAATATTAAAAATTCTATTAATAAAATTTGTATAAACAAATAAACTTAGGCAAAAGTTTCTTTCATAAGTAAAATCCTGAAATGATTTTAAACTTTTAAAAGTTATTTATTTTGATGATTACATAGTGGCAATAGCTATGTATGACATATAGCTAAAAAGTGATAGAGAGAGGTCACTTGAATTAATCTATATAAAGAGGAATATAAGTTACGTTGATATAACTTGCTTATTTCTTTTATTAACATTTTTGAATTTATGTAATGCTATTTTATGATATTGATTATGTTTTTATAGGGTTTATTATTTAACTATAATTATTTGTACTGTGATACTATTTGAATTTGTCTTGTATAAACCTCTATATAAAGAGGGTAAGTGATTGTTAATTAATATAATGTAATTAATTGTAATTTAGTTTGAATGTAAAATTTCATATAATTTTGAATAAACTGAAGTTATTACGTGTTATATAATTGTGTGGTGCTTTGATTAGAGTACTTAAAGTCAAAGTAGTAGGCGCCCAAAAATCTTAAAATTTTATTCATATTAAAAAAGACAGATTTTTCTCATAATGGCATCCAAATTAGTCAATTTTAAAGACAATTCATTTAGTATAAACATTTACCAATTTTTAAAATTCCTACAAATTAATTTCCTTACTTTAAATTTCCTAGACAATTTTTTTGTATATACAGCTGAAAAAATATTTATTTGCTCTTTTTAATATTATAAATCTGTTTTACATTATAAATAGCAAGAAAGATTTGGTTTCTTTAACAAAATGAATAATTATTCTATAAAATATAGTATTATTCTTTTTATAATAACTCAATTTATTGTAAATATTATTTACTGTAAATATATTCCTGGAAAAACATTGGTAAGTTTTATCTAAATTTCTTACCTTATTTTTAAGAACTTTACACAAAAAGGAAAAGTTGACGAGTATCTTGGCATTCCATATGCTAAACCACCAGTAGGATCATTAAGATTTATGCCACCTGTAAAAGCTGACTATCCAAATACAACAGTTAATGCATCCAATCTAGCAAAATCATGCCCTCAGTATCTTTTTAATACATCAGTTTATGCTCTTGACTACTGGAACCCTCCAAACGATTTTTCAGAAGACTGTTTACAATTTAACATGTGGGTCCCAGAGAACAAAACAGGTGCTGTTTTTGTAATGTTTTGTGGTGCCTCATATTATAGATTAGGAGCTTCATCAGACGTTTACAATGGATCTGTACTTGCTGCCTATTCAAGAGCTATTATTATTACACTTAATTTTAGATTGGGAGCATTAGGATTTGGAAGATTTAAGGGTACAAATGTAACAGGTAATATGGGTCTTTTGGATCAACAATTAGGGTTACAATGGATTAAAGATCATATTAGTGATTATGGAGGTGACCCAAAAAAAGTAACAATAATGGGAGAACAAACAGGAGCTTCATCAGTTGAAGCACACCTTTATTCAGAAGGAAGTAAAGAATTGTTTAAAAGAATTGCAGTATCATCTGGTACACTTGAAAATCCATGGGCATCAAGAACTAATGAATATGTTGAAAAGAAATCAAGTAAACTTTCAGAATTACTTGGATGTGGTAATGGTTCAGATGGTAATACAATTAATTTAAGTTGCTTACAAAACAAATCTTCTGAAGAAATATTAAACAAAACTCTTTATTTAAAAGATAATTTTTCATTTGCCCTTTCCATTTTCTCTTATTCATCATGATGGAGTCTTCTTTAAAAATAATGTCACAACTGAAAAAATAAATAAAAGTGATGTGGATATTTTTATAGGAGATACTGAAAATGAAGGAAGCTTTTTCCTATTTTATTATTTTAAAGAATTAAATGCTTGCAAACTTAATTTAACATCTGAACCAATAACTGGTGACTGTAAACTTACAAAGGAAAATTTTACATATGTTGTAGATAAAGTAGCTAAATTATATGGTAAAGATGAAAAATGGAAGGAGAATGTTTCACAAACTTATTCTGTCACAGATAACAATGCAACTGTAGGAGCCCAAAGTTTCTTGTCTAGTTTCCTTTTTGATTGTGGTTTGATACAATTTGCAGATAAACATGCTAAAGTTTCTTCAAAAAATAAATCTTATGTATATATACTTGATCACAGATCTATTGAAAGAAGAACTTCTTGGCCAAAATCATTTGGTACAATTCATGCTGGAATTGTTGAGTACTTATTTGGAAGGCCTTTCAGGTACCCAGATCATTATTATGACCATAATAAAACATTGATAGAACAAGTAATGTCTAGAAAAGTTATGGAATTATACGGTCATTTTGTTGCTAAAGGGACACCTGATAAGGAAGATTGGAAACCATATGATATAGAAGATAAATTTGTATTAAATTTAAATAACAGTTATCGAAGAGAAAATTATAAGCCTGATATGTCACGTTTTGAAAGATGTGAATGGTTAGTAAAACCATTTGAAAATGAAATCCAATAATTATATTTTTATTTAATTTGATATAAAAATTTTTATAACAGTGGTATTTTTAATGATCCGCTTCTCATTCTATTTAAAAATAATATTTATGATATATTTGTTTAAATGCAACATTTTTTAAATAAATCACATAAATAAAATGATTTATTTATTAACTATTTGTTATTTTTTTAATACATAATATTTCAGATGTTTTTTTTATTAAATATTAATTATAACTGCAATGAATGTAAAAATCTCATTATAAAATTAAAAGTAACAAATTGATATTTATTACATATGATTTTGAAAAGATTGCAATGATTAATTATAAAAACTGTAAAGAAAACAATATAATTTATGTAAAAAAAAATAAAAGCTTCAATGTTTTATTTGAATAAATATAATTTAAAACATTCTTATCATTTTATTGTAACTTTATGCCTGTACTTACAAAAAATTGTTAAAAAGTAAACAAGAATATCTTATAAATAAAGGGAGCTTGAAGTAAATTCATTATTCCTTTTCAAAAATATTATTCAAAATGATCAAAAAACTATTATTAGTTCTTTCAATCATTATTTTATTAAATGAATTTTGTGCTCCTGAAAAATTGTGCAACGGTGAAGATTTCATTCTCGGATTTAAAGGAGAATTTTTATGTCAAGGAAAACCATCAAAAACTGCCAAGTTTTATGTAAATTCATGTAATAGTGAAACAGGAGATTGTGATAGAACTTCTACAACTACAAGTAATATCATTGGAAAATTTTTTGGTTCTTCAACAGTAAAAGGATCAAATGATGAATTTGAACTTCACGTTTATCATGATTGTGCTCATTGTGGCGGTGCATCCAGTATTTTATTTTCTACTAATGATGGTGTAAATTGTGAAGGATCATTGGGTAAAACACATGATTTTGGAAAAATTGAATTAACAGATCCTTTATATTGTTAAAATTTATAATTAATTGATTTTTTTTAAATAAGTTCTTTTAACATTTGATATTTAAAACATTTTTTTTTATCAAAAATAAAACATCAAACGTTTGCATGTAGTTCAAATAAATGTAACAATATAAACAGTCTTTATAAACAATGATACTTTTATGTACATATATTTAAAGCAAAAACAAATAATAATTAAATTTTAAAAATGATTAAATTATTCTTCTTTATTATTTTTATATTTTTTAGCAAACTAGACGGAACGTCAAAGGAAGATTACTCTTTATCATCTAATAATAATAATCGCCAAGATTTTTCTCTTCATTTTTATGGAACTTTTCTTTGTAAAGGTGTTCCATCTAAAAAGATTGATTTTATTTACAAAGTATGTACTGGATATTTTGTAACTTATTGCTATTGCAAAGAGGCACGAATGATGCAGTATGGAAACACAAGTTATGGGACAGTAAGAATAAGAACTAAAGATGTTGGGCATCCCTTTTATGTTATTGTAAATCATGATTGTTATTATTGCAACAATCCACTTGTTATATGGAAAGATTTTGAATTTAGAAGAAGATACTCAATACCTGATGAAAAGTTTTATCTCCAAACAATTGAAATAACAGATTCGAGGGATTGTCAAAGAGATAAATATGATCCATGTGAAGAAAAATATTTATTTTAATAATAATAATATTTCTTTAATAATTTTATTTTAAAATATTTGATAAAAGTTTTTGTAAAGTAATCTAATCAAATAAATTTATTTTTTTAAACTATATAATAAGAGTTTAAAATGTCTTTAAAATAAACATACTTTTTGATATATATAATTGAAATAAACTCAAATAAACATCATTTTTTTCATCAAAGATGATATATCAAAAGTTTAAGTGTGTTTCAAATAAACATAATAATATAAGTTGCCACTATAAACAATAATACTTTTCTCTACATATATTTAAAACAAAAATAAATAATCGCTCGTATGAATACTTTCTTTTGTAAAGGTATTTTAGCTAACGAGATTAATTTTGTTTATCATGTATACGCTAATCAACCTATATATAATTGTTATTTTATAAAAGTAGAAATGATAGAGTTTGGTACATCAAGTTACGGAATAATACGAGTTTAAAAAAAAGGACATAAGGTCTTATTTTCGTATAATCGTCATTCATGATTATAATAATTGTAAAAATTCTATTTCACTTCAAAGCGAGTATTTATCCGCAACAAAACATTCGATAGATACTAATTATGATTATAGAATAGTTGAAATAGCAAAGTCAAAATGATTGTGAAAAACCAAAATGTTATTTATGAAAAGGAGAATATGACGATTGATAGCCTTTTAAATAATAATATATGTATTTTGAAAATAAAATTAATTGGTTATATTGAAAATGTTTATTTAAATTTTAATTACCACTTAAAGCTATTTTTATATATAAAGTTTTAGAAACATTTTTTATTTATTTATTTCATTCAAATTTTTAAAAATAAGTGAATTAAATACTCAAGTAGTCATTTATATGCAATAATATTATCCATGCTAAAAATGTTTTTAATTTAATTTATAAAATATTAATCTGATCTTGTTTTATTTAGTATGTCAATTTCATAATTTTAAAATAATCAAAAAAAAATGCATTATTTGTTTAAAAAATGTTCAAAATATTTATTAAATAACATTATTATTTGATATTTTTATTAGAAACTATTTCTAGTTTCATTCCAAAAATTTGAAATTTTAAAATTTTATTTTAAATTTCAATAATTACCTCAAACTGGGTTATTTAAACCGCGTGAGTATTAGAAATCTAAGACAATATTCCTAAAGTACAGAGTAACAATATGTTGCCTACAAAGAAGAGTTAAAAAGAAGAGTTAAATATATCATTGACTTTATGTTAGATTGTATGTATGTATAATGCAAAATTATCATAGAATAATCTTTATTTTTTGTTAATTCAGTACAATTATAAATCAAATGTATCATTTTTATATTCTCAAGGTTCAAAAAAATACAAAAATTGAATTTTAGTAAACAATATAAAAGTATTTAAAATGTATAATTACAATTTTACTACTTTTTTTTAAATTATAATTTATTAGAAACCGTTTTCAGTTTCATTCCAAAATTTTGAAAGTTGAATTTATATTTAGAGATCAATTATTACCTCAAATTGAGTTATTTAAACCACATGAGATGTGAAAACGATGAAGCATATTAATGAACTATAAAAATACACTTTCCTAGTCAAACAGTATAAATAATCCTTCGGGAAAATTTATAAATGTGTATTAGGCACATTATAAATAGGTATGCTTCAAAG